>NW_012193812.1:119727-136608 GCF_000504015.1 Erythranthe guttata | reverse complement strand
CCGGCTCGTTCGGTGAATCTATGATTTGATTTTATTTTCCTAATTGCAACTCTTTTCTTACTCTTTGATCATTTTTGCTTCATGGACACCTCATTATCAATTTGTACCTATAGAATACTAAATCCACCAATTAAAACAGAAATATAAATTTAATCCATAAAAAAATCCACGTAAACGTAAACGTTGAGTGTTATTTCTACACTCCGCTGTATCTTTTGTATCTAGTGTTCTTGCTGTTGTCTGGTTATGCGTATTAAAGTCCTAGTGTTGTATTTCGTGTTTTTAAGAACGTTGTTGCGAATGCACTTTTGCGCATGTTTTTTTACATGTACGTTTGTGCATGTCCATTTGAGCGAGTGTGTTTGTGCATGTTTGTTGATTTGTATTAATGTCCTAGGATTGTAGTTTGTGTTTTCATGAACCTTTTTGCGAATGCACTTTTGCGTGAGTACTTTTGTGCATGATTTTGTACTTTTACTTATGTGCGTGTCTTTTGTAGCGAGTGTTTTTTGTAAACGTTTCTTGATGCGCATTCGTGTCCTCGAACTGTAGCGGGTATTTTCATGATCGCTTTTGGAATCCAATTTTGACCATGTTCGAGTCCGAGTTTGGAAATTTGACATTAGACAGGAATTGTAGCCAGCTGAAATGGGTTTCTAATGCCGCCGGAACCAGTTGATTTAGAGTCCGGATGAGAAAGTTATGCTCGACTTCGTGGACACTACCGAAGATGTTGAGGGATCCTCTCTTCTAATTTGATTTTATTTTCCTAATTGCAACTCTTTTCTTACTCTTTGATCATTTTTGCTTCATGGACACCTCATTATCAATTTGTACATATAGAATACTAAATCCACCAATTAAAACAGAAATATAAATTTAATCCATAAAAAAATCCACGTAAACGTAAACGTTGAGTGTTATTTCTACACTCCGCTGTATCTTTTGTATCTAGTGTTCTTGCTGTTGTCTGGTTATGCGTATTAAAGTCCTAGTGTTGTATTTCGTGTTTTTAAGAACGTTGTTGCGAATGCACTTTTGCGCATGTTTTTTTACATGTACGTTTGTGCATGTCCATTTGAGCGAGTGTGTTTGTGCATGTTTGTTTATTTGTAGTAATGTCCTAGGATTGTAGTTTGTGTTTTCATGAACCTTTTTGCGTATGCACTTTTGCGTGAGTACTTTTGTGCATGATTTTGTACTTTTACTTATGTGCGTGTCTTTTGTAGCGAGTGTTTTTTGTAAACGTTTCTTGATGCGCATTCGTGTCCTCGAACTGTAGCGGGTGTTTTTTGTTCCTTTTATGGATCTTAACTAATTGTAAAAATGAGTAAACTAACATCATTAAAATCAAGTATTAAGCATGCAGGGTATTATATTAATATAATAAAAAATGATGACAAAAAAACAAAAAAAAAACTTACAAATATACCATTTTCATGGCCTCAAAAAAGCAACACCATGTTGCATCAATTCCACACTACACATATTACATATTACATACGGCAAATATGGACACATCAACCCATACCAAAAAGATTATCATAAATAAGTGTTGATTGTTCCAAACCTAAACTAGACCATGTCACTGCAAAGACAACAACTTGTCAACCATTTCAGCTCCCCATATTGTAACAAGATTATCATAAAAAGCAGTCTTCTTGTCCTTGTCCATATTCGATATTTACAACAAAACTTCAAAACGCATCTCCCGCGGCAGCGACGGATCAAATCTGAAACTCCTTGCGAGGATCAGTAATAGGTAGACCCTCCTCTGGATCCTCGTTTGCTACTCTTACTACTATCACAATAATAATACACATAAGAACACCTACTACACAAATTAGCACATGCTCTTGTGAGGTATGTGCATTAGTTATTCCTAAGTTAAACAAAAAAATGGAAAAGATCCATGAAAGGAACAAAAATATCCTGATCGGCAAATCCATCCAAAACCTGTTCAAAAAATAAAAACAGAAAAACAAAAAAAGAAAAAGCAAATTATTATTGATTATGATAGATACCAAAGCTAAAAAATTAGTACATATCTAGGGGTCGACATTCATACTTCTTTCCACAAATGAACTCTTCTAACAAATTTATCCAAAAAAAAAACTCTTCTAATATGAACATGGAATTTGCCACTTTAAAAAAAAAATTAGCACGTTCGCACCTGACTCATTATTTTGTAACAGATTGCCATATATTGTCTATTTTCCGGCTATTTTTGCCGGAATTTATAACGTGTGCATTGAACATGACTCTGGGCATAATTATATTTTCAAATTAAATACTTTAATCTGTAATTTATTCTCATCTTCTTCTTTCTTTCCCTCCATTTTTTATTCTCTTCTTCCTCCGTTTTCTTAATCACCCAAACTCATCGCCAATTTCAGTCATTGCTCAAAAACGTAACAGTCATCAACCCTAAAATGGTGTTACCTTCAAATGGTGTTGGACTCATAATCTAAAAGGGGAAAAACAGAATATAAATGGTGTTACCTTCAAATGGTGTTACCTTCAAATGGTGTTGGACTCTTTGCGTAATCTAACGGGTCGGGTCTCAAATAACAAGAACATCTCCCAAATTGAAAAACCCTAAAATTTTCTGATTTCACAGGAGCAACGATTCTGCGCAATTTTCAATCGGGACTGTTCTGGAAAAACAAATTCTGCTCTCCGACACTTCGATTTCGGTAGGCGAGTGAGTTTTCACTGTTCGCTGATTCACCATGAGCTGTTACGCACTTCGTCGCAAAAATCTAGCTTTATTTCTCTACCTCCAGTTGCAGTAAACCGAACACCCCAGCGGTTTATGATTTCTTAGTGCAGAAACATAAACTCTCCCATGTAGTTGCTTCACACGTTTCCTCTGTTTATGATCTTGAAAATCAGACCTCGTTTGCTGTCGGCAACTCTCGAAAACGGCACTCGAAAACGGCACTTCTTCTTTTTACTTTTCGTTTGCTTTTGTTATCTTCTTCCCTTCTTATTCATTCCCGATACATTGATATATTATAATATTAACTTAAGTTGGGGATAGCTGCAATTGTAATTTGTCAATGTACAGGATACGCCATGTATGTTATATCGGAATGTAATTTGTTCATTGAGTTATTTAAGTTAGGGTTAAATACAAATAGCACCCCTGTATTATCACCACTGTCGTATTTGCCCCCCTAAACTATCAAATGCGACAAAAAGACCCCTCTCTTTTTCTCACTTTTTCCTTATTTTCAAAATTCGAACACCCCCTTCCCCCAACCCTAAACTTCGATTTTCTTTCCAATTTCGTCTTCAAACTTGCATATTCTTAGGTTTTCATCAACTATTAACGATTATTGCTTAAAATGAGAGTGTTGAACTTTAGCATTTTACCCCCTCGTACTCTTAATTTTATCGATTTACCCCCTTGTACTTGTACAATTTCTGAACTTTAGCATTTTACCCCCTCGTACTCTTAATTTTATCGATTTACCCCCTTGTACTTGTACAATTTCCCAATACAACCAATGCAAAAATTCACAAGAATCGTTTTAGCATAATATGACTCGACCCATGCAAAAATTCACAAGAAGTTTGAAATTAAGCATAATAATATCTAAACATTGGTTCAACCAATTATACAAGCCTTTAAATCCCAAAATCAAGTACCTAATTACGTACAAGCAATAAGAATTGAAGAACCAAGGGACAAGAATTCGAATTTTCAAGCAAAACTAAAATTCGGACAAGAATTCGAATTTTCAAGCAAAACTAAAATTCGTAGAACCAAGGGACAAGAATTCGAATTTTCAAGCAAAACTAAAATTCGTAGTATCAATAATACATACCGAAAGTCTTTTAGACACAAAAAGAAAGTGATGGAAGAAATACGTAGTAGCATCAATAAAATCACCCCATCAATTACAAAAATGCCAAAAAAAAGAGGTGATTCTAACTAGATTAAAACATTATATTTCTACAACATGTCTTTTTTTCGTTGCTTGCTTTTTCGTCTCCCACCCTAGAAAAAAAAGGACATGTTTGAATTTGTATCACCAACTCCTCTTGTTTTTCTTCGCATGTTTTTTCGTCTTTCACCCTAGACAAAAAAGACATGTTTGAATTTGTAATAATCAAGAAAAATAAGTATCGATTTATATTTGAATTCGTATCACCATAAATGCAAAAATCAAGAAAAATAATTACCGAACATATTTTTTTGTAAAAGTATCTTCATGGAGTTCGTTAGAGCTTCTTAACCGCCATCCAACGAAAGAACCAACAATGATACCAATAGTAAAATACAAAAACTCCTGATCCATTGGTAATGACCTAGATAACATATAGTGAAGAGAAAACCTGAGCAGAGCAAGAAGAAACTTCTTCTCTCTTTATGTGTTCTTCCGAAACCTGAGCAGAGCAAAGAAAATATGAGTTACATAGTGCAAACTAATTTTAAGAAATAGAAAACTAATTTTATTCACTTTCCATAAGAAATAGAAAACTAATTTTATTCACTTTCTAAATGGATATATCTCTTTGTCAAAATTAAATTTGTTGGGCTTTTCTTATGAGTTTACATTTTTTTTTAATTTAATTAACTAGGGCAAAATAAAATAAAATATTATATTAAATATAAATACTAATTTTTATTTTAAATTTGAGGAAGAAAAAATAGGTATAGTGAAGAGCAAACCTGAGCAGAGCAAGAAGAAATTTAATCAATTCAAATATGAAACCCAAACCTAACTTATATATATATATATATATATATATATATATATATATATATATATATATATGTATATATAATGTAAACAATTCAAATATGAAACCCAAACCTAACTTATATATATATATATGTATATATAATGTAAATAATTCAAATATGAAACCCAAACCTAATCAGCATCAACGCAGTAACTGGATTTGATTTGACGAAAACTAACAACATTATCGGACTGTTACGCTTCCATTCCCCTCGAGTTAGATGCAGTGAAACATCATCTGACCCATTCCCCTCGAATTAAGCTAATATCACGGCAACGGTAAAAAAAAAGGAAAAGAAACGGCAGCTTCATGGTTTTCGAAAAAAAGAGGATTTGGAGAGCGAATTAGGGTTTCAGAAAGAAGAGATTGAAGTGTGTAGGATATTTTCCATTTTATACTGCTTTTTTTTTTCCGAGGAAATTTTTTATTATTATACTGCTTTTTTTTTTTCCGAGGAAATTTTTTATTATTATACTGCTTGCACGGCTTATAACATTTTCCTTTCATTTTCCTATATGCGGATATAACATTCACGGCGTATATTATAAAATTGGGTTAACAGCAGTTTGCCCCCTAAACTTAGGTCGTTTTTGCACTTGGCCCCCCAAACAAAAAAAATTGGGACGTTTTCACCTAAACTCATTAATACATTGCACGGTGGCCCCCGAACAATATTTTCCGGCAATTTAGGCCGGAATCTTTCGGTTTAATTAAGTTGTACTATCAAAAACATTTACGTGTACGAGAAGCCGTATTGACAAGTACTATATATAAATATGACCAATACCAACAATAGGAGGGACGTAATAAGGGAGACAACTTAGAATAAGTAATTCAAATATGACGTATAATTTTCTCAATAATGAGTGATACCATTAATTTTCACTTTCATTTTTGCAAAAAAGAAAAAAATAATAATAAAAAAAAAGTAAAAAAAAAACGGTTTTTTCCCAACTTAAATACTAAAGAATAAAGAATCCAAAAAGGAAAAAAAAAAGATAAATTCATCTTACTATAATTTTACCTAATTTAAATACTCACAAACCTACACGACATTGTCTAATTGTCAATAAATATCAAATCTAGTAAATATTTTAGTACGCATTGCTTGGTATATATATGATTTTATAATAATATGATTTGAATACATAGTGCAAACTTTTTCTTAAAAACATAAATGATCGATGGTGCATCAAATAATGTATATCGGCATCAATCCTTGTCGGGCCAAGGGATGGGGGCCCTTGGGGCGAGGGATTCGCCTTTGGTGCAAATAATGTATAGCGGTGGTCAGTGATTTTGACATATTTGTTTTAAAGTTTCCAACGTACCACATCTCGCACACATTTGTACCATCAGTAACATTTACGTGTCCGAGAAGCCGTATTGACAAGTACTATATATAAATATGAACAATACCAACAATAGGAGGGACGTAATAAGGGAGACAACTTAGAAGGTGGTCAGTGATTTTGACATATTTGTTTTAAAGTTTCCAAAGTACCACATCTCGCACACAGTTGTACTATCACTAACATTTACGTGTACTAGAAGTCGTATTGACAAGTACTATAATGAGTGATACCATTAATTTTCACTTTCATTTTTGCAAAAAAGAAAAAAATAATAATAAAAAAGAAAGAAAAAAAATGGTTTTTTCCCAACTTAAATACTAAAAAATAAAGAATCCAAAAAGGAAAAAAATATAAATTCATCTTACTATAATTTTACCTAATTTAAATACTCACAAACCTAAACGACATTGTCTAATTGTCAATAAATATCAAATCTAGTAAATATTTTAGTACGCATTACTTGGTATATATATGATTTTATAATAATATGATTTGAATACATAGTGCAAACTTTTTCTTAAAAACATAAATGATCGATGGTGTGTCTAATTGTCAATAAATATCAAATCTAGTAAATATTTTAGTACGCATTACTTGGTATATATATGATTTTATAACAATATGATTTGAATACATAGTGCAAACTTTTTCTTAAAATCATAAATGATCGATGGTGTATCAAATAATGTATACCGGCATCAATCCTTGTCGGGCCAAGGGATGGGGGCCCTTCGGGCGAGGGATTCGCCTTTGGTGCAAATAATGTATAGCGGTGGTCAGTGATTTTGACATATTTAATTTGTTTTAAAGTTTCCAAAGTACCACATCTCCTACACAGTTGTACTTTCAGTAACATTTACGTGTACTAGATGTCGTATTGACAAGTACTATATATAAATATGAACAATACCAACAATAGGAGGGACGTAATAAGGAAGACAACTTAGAATAAGTAATTCAAATATGACGTATAATTTTCTCAATAATGAGTGATACCATTAATTTTCACTTTCATTTTAATAAAAAAAAAGAAAAAAAATGGTTTTTTACCAACTTAAATACTAAAGAATAAAGAATCCAAAAAGGAAAAAAAGATAAATACATCTTACTATAATTTTACCTAATTTAAATACTCACAAACCTAAACGACATTGTCTAATTGTCAATAAATATCAAATCTATTAAATATTTTAGTATGCATTACTTGGTATATATATGATTTTATAATAATATGATTTGAGTACATGAATCGAATCGTAAATCTTTTAATATTTAGGAATTTTATTTGAAGTTCATAAATATTTATTTTTATAATATTTTATAGTACATGATAAAAAAAACCAAAACAAAACTAATATATGCACGGAGTAAAATAAAATTAGTTCAGCAGGTGGGACCCTGCTGAACTTCTTCACTGGCCTGAGTCGAGCACCAACAAAATTCAACCAAAACTTGGCTTCCCGGGACAGTTCGTAGCCGAGGATGGCTGAATTGTCGTCTGGGGATTATTTTTTTTTTTAATTTTTATTTTTTTTTGTAATTACATAGAACATATTGACGAAGGGGTATATATAATGTGTCAAGAGAGTTTTTGATTTGGATAATTGATAGTTTCTGGGCTTTATTATGCTCCTTTATTGATTAATATTGTTTGGATTACATACCTATTATACTCGGAAGGAAAAAATGAGGAATCGTACATTCGAATACCTTCAACATATACACCATAAACCTCACATTGCGAATAAAATTCCCATGACACAGAATATGTGAGGAACCTAAATAGAGCCAATCGTCTGCAAAGTTCTATATACTTATTAATACTAGTTATTTGGAGAAATCAATACATAAAACATAAGATCAGGGCTGTGAAAATTAAACGTTTCATCAAAATCAGTTTCTTTTTCAACAATAGAACCTGGGTTGCTAATTTCTCCAAATCTTTTTCACATGCATTAAGCCTTGTCAACATGGCAGACATAACCTCAGATGAGCGTTCGCAATTCAACTCGTCACACCATTTGAAGAATTTACAACGATTTCCCTAAAAAAAGGGATTTAGATAAAATCAAACTATTGAAGGAACAATAAAGATGAGAAGCAACTAAAATAACCTACCTCATTCATTGAACAGCAAAAAAAACGTCTTCCTGGGTTTTTTTCGGTCCGCGAGGTTCTAATTGTCGCGTCAATTCCACAATAACAATGGAAATTTAACCCCTCATATGACGGCATAGATGAGCCGCCTTCAGTGGATGTACAAGTTGCCCTATTGCGTCGTGTGCTTGAACTAGAACTCATTATATATGATTATTACGAAAACACTAGCAAAATAGTAGAAATAGTTAGAAGAGTAAACGCACAGCGATTTCTGTCTATTTACCACAATTGGACAGAAATTTGACTTCCACAATCACCATGATACCCGTGCTTAATTAAGACAATAACCGGAAATAAACTCGAAGAACAAGTTAATTCGGATCAAAATTGAAAAATCCCCAAACACTGAAATTAGGGTTCTTACCTGATTATTACGAAAACACTAGCAAAATAGTAGAAATAGTTAGAAGAGTAAACGCACAGCGATTTCTGTCTATTTACCACAATTGGACAGAAATTTGACTTCCACAATCACCATGATACCCGTGCTTAATTAAGACAATAACCGGAAATCCACTCGAAGAACAAGTTAATTCGGATCAAAATTGAAAAATCCCCAAAAACTGAAATTAGGGTTCTTACCAATAGTGCAATCATACAAACAAAAATGGCTAAGTCACCACATCATCAAATGTTTCTTAAATAAAAAGATTACCCAAGAACTTGACCCCAAAATAAAAGATAACAGTGCTAGGGACAATTCCTAAAAATGAGTTCTTGTTCAAATTCAAGCAAGAGATTGGAGTTAATTCGAACTAAAAATCAAATTTCTGAAATCCACGCCGAAGAACAAGTCAATTCGGATCAAAATTGAAAAATCCCCAAAAACCGAAATTAGGGTTCTTACCTTGGGTGTAGGCCTGGAGAATCGGGAGGCGCAAGTGGTGGTGGTCGTCGGAGAATTGGGAGGCGCTACTGCTGGTGGTGGTCGTCGGAGAGCCGAGATGCGCTAGTGGTGGTGGTCGTCGGAGAACCGGGAGGCAGTGGTGGTGGTGGTCTCGGAGAAGGCGCTGAATCGGGAGGCGCAAGTGGTGGTGGTCGTCGGAGAATTGGGAGGCGCTACTGCTGGTGGTGGTCGTCGGAGAGCCGAGATGCGCTAGTGGTGGTGGTCGTCGGAGAACCGGGAGGCAGTGGTGGTGGTGGTGGTATCGGAGAAGGCGCTGAATCGGGAGGCGCAAGTGGTGGTGGTCGTCGGAGAATTGGGAGGCGCTACTGCTGGTGGTGGTTGTCGGAGAGCCGAGATGCGCTAGTGGTGGTGGTCGTCGGAGAACCGGGAGGCAGTGGTGGTGGTGGTCTCGGAGAAGGCGCTGGAAATTGGGGTGTAGCGGAATTTAAGTGAAACTGAAATTTACAGTAATACCTGAACCCACAAGCCTGAATTTTCTCGAGAAATAAACAGAGATGGAGATGATGCGGCAGTGACGAGAGAAGAAAATGCAGACAGAAGAGAGAGAAGAAAAAAAGAGCATAAAAAAAATATAAAAAATATGTGTGCTGAATAATAATAAATGTAAGTGGCTAAAATCGAAAAGAAATTTTTTTTCAAATTAGCGTAGTGAATATCAAGATAAATATAATTATTAATGTTAATATAATTATTTGCAGATATTAATTTTTTCTTCAGCCCATTAAATTTCACTGGCCCAATTATTCTATAATTCTGAAGAAAAGACCAACCCATATCACTTGTGATCCAGTCCATTAAAAATTTAATTTAATTAAAGTGGGGAGATAAATGAAAGTTAAAATTAAGTGTAGGGATTTTAAAATAAATTTTTCTTCAGCCCATTAAATTTCACTGGCCCAATTATTCTATAATTCTGAAGAAGAGACCAACCCATATCACTTGTGATCCAGTCCATTAAATATTTAATCTAATTAAAGTGGGGAGATAAATGAAAGTTAAAATTAAGTGTAGGGATTTTAAAATAAAGAAAACCCTAAGTTGGGAAAAAATCATTATTAATTCATAATAAATATTTATATGTTAGTAATATATTAAATATTTAATTTAATAAAAGTGGGGAGATAAATGAAAGTTAAAATTAAGTGTAGGGATTTTAAAATAAAAAAAACCCACAAAAATATGATGCAAGACAAATAAATAATATTTATAATATGATATGTTGAGCTCATTAGATTTTGTGAGTATTTAAATTAGGTAAAATTATAGTATAGATTGTGTAAAGATGAATAAAATTTACAGTAATACCTGATATTGTTGATCAAAGAATCTATAGTTTACATATAGCAGGGAAGACTTCGAGACGAAGAAAAAGGAGCTGTATGCAATTATTAATAATAATTTTATTATTATTATTAATATTGATATTCCAAGGAAAAAACCAAAACAATAATTTTGAAAGTGCTTTCTCAAACAGTGAAAAAACAAAAGAACTCGTCATATTGAAGAGAGAGAGTAGAGAGAGAAGATGGAAAGAGTTCGGCGTCTTCTTGGATTCTGAGCCTGATTCTTTCTCTCTCTCTCTCTATACATATGTGTATATACATATTAAATATCTTTTATTTTACTACTTCGTTGTTATTTTTACTGTTCGTCTTATTATTATTATTATTATAAGTCTCCAGTCATATTTCATCGAATTATGATCATCACGATACGGAATATAAGATATTATCCCACTAATTTTAAAAATATTGTTTGTTGCACCCATTCATTTCTTCCCATTTTCCTTTAATAATAAACTCAGCCCTAACATTCTCGGATAATTACATTTCCACCCGTGAATATTCTCAAACCCTAGCGCCGCCGGGTGAAAATCAGCGCCACCAGGTGACACAATCTTCCCGAAAACGTTGTCAATACGTGGGAAGAAAAGAGGTGGCACAAGGAGGGAGCTTTAACTAGGTTTGGTGTATTTATGGGGAAAATTGCAATTCAGTCCCCTAATTGAATGGAGAAGAGGGCTTCTTTGAAAATTAAGGGAACTGAATTGAAAATATTAAAAACGAAGAACAAATATATAACAATTGGAAGTTCTGGGGTGGATTTGCAATTTTTCACAGGGGTTATTTGAGAATTATAGATTACATAGTGGTGAATTTTATAATTAAACCGAAATGCGGAGTGGGTTGGGCTCTGCAGCACTGGAGCACAAGTGCTATGGGTTGGTCTCTTCTTCAGAATTATAGAATAATTGGGCCAGTGAAATTTAATGGGCTGAAGAAAAAATTAATATCTGCAAATAATTATATTAACATTAATAATTATATTTATCTTGATATTCACTACGCTAATTTGAAAAAAAATTCTTTTCGATTTTAGCCACTTTTATGAATTAATAATGATTTTTTCCCAAGTATTTAAGAATAATGATTTAATTAATCACACTTAAACTCACTGTAATTGGCGCTCAATTCCCGACCTTTCTTCTTCGTCTCCCCCAATTATTTTCTCCTTTCTTCTTCGTCTCCCCTTCGTCTCCCCCAGTTATTTTCTCCTTTCTTCTTCGTCTCCCCTTCGTCTCCCCCAATTACCCAGATAACCCGAAACCCCAGAGTATTTTCAATCCCAGTTGTTCAGATATTAGGTTCCTTTCTTCGACTCACAAGCAAAACGAAAAAAAATCCAAAATACAATCTGCAATCTGCAACCTTTCGACTCACAAGCAAAGATATCAGGTTTCTCAGGTTAGTTTCGTTGTTTATGTTTTGGTTTTAAGGTTGGATTTCTAAAAAATAAAAATCCAATTTGAACCCTAATATTTGAGTCTAATTGTTTTCCAATTTGATATCAGATTTCTCAGGTTATTATTTTTTAATAATGTTAGATTTTTATTGTTTTAATTAACTTGTAAACATTATTTAGATATTTCATGTTTAATGTATGTGTAATGTCTGTTTATGTTCGAGTTCGAGTTCCGATTCATTCCTGATATCACACTGTTTTTTAACTAATCCTCTTAATCCATGATTTGGTTAATAATCACATGTAATGTCTGTTTATGTTCGAGTTCGAGTTCCGGTTCATTCCTGATATCACACTGTTTTGTAACTAATCCTCTTAATAACTAATCCTCTTAATCCATGATTTGGTTAATAATCACATGTATAACTCAACTTTGATGTGCTTGACTTTGATGTGCTTGACTTTGTAATATATGGCATACAGGATTAGACGAGAGGGTTGATATGGCATACAGGATTAGACGAGAGGGTTGACTTTACGTAAGTGGTGTTTATAGATAATGCTCGTTAAGTTGCTTCGATATTTCTATGGAAGTTGTGTCAGAATGCTCGTGAAATATCACACTGTTTTTTAACTAATCCTCTTAATCCATGATTTGGTTAATAATCACATGTATAACTCAACTTTGATGTGCTTGACTTTGATGTGCTTGACTTTGTAATATATGGCATACAAGATTAGACGAGAGGGTTGACTTTACGTAAGTGGTGTTTATAGATAATGCTCGTCAAGTTGTGTCAGAATGCTCGTGAATACAAGTTTTCCACATATATACATACATTTTGTTTGCATGTATGAATTTTGGTAATTGAAATTAGTAGTTTGTGTTCTGTCCTGTTTTATGTTAATTTTAGATTAGTTTATTGTTGTATGCAGTTTGGTATTTGAAACAGGGAAATTAGTACTGTGCAATTTTGTTCTTAGTACTTTGTGATCTGTCTTGTTTTGCAGAAATGGCCTATAATGAGAAGTGTGCGCATTATTCCCGTTGTTCGCCCTCGAGCTTCAAGGATACGATTGATAAAGTAAAATTGAAGATGGGGACTGCACAATTGAAGGCTATCAAAAGCACTCCATTTGGAATTTTTCTGGATATGCCAAACCTTAGTCACAGTTTGACTAAGGTGTTAGCCCTGATGAGATGTTTTAAGCCTAATACAATGTCGTTTAGTTTTGGGGAAGCAATTCATGTACCTTTTGAAGCCTCGGAGTTTTCTATGGTGATGGGGTTGCGGTATATGGGGCAACCTATTGACTTACAATTGAAGCTGAAGTCTTCAATTTTTGACGAACTATTTTGCGGAAAAAAAGAAAAAACTTTTAGAAATGAATTAGCTGACCTATTAATAGATTTAGCTTGTAAGGATGATTGTATAGATGATTTTTGTAGAACATACATTCTTTTCGTTTGTAACTGTATATTATTTCCTCAAGGAAACTATTCGACTCCGTCGTTTATCTTTCCGTATTTAGAGGATTTGTCAGATTTAGGTTCTTATGCGTGGGGAAAAGCGGTGTCCGATTACTTGATCGGTGAAATGAGGGTAAATGTAACTGGAAAGAAGACGTACGTCAATGGTTGCACGATCGGATTACTAGTAAGTAATATAGGTTTTAATATCAATTTTTTTTTGTATTTTGATTCTTAATTTCCATAACATACGCATTTTTATAAAATTGGCAGGCTTGGTTTTATGAAAGGGTCCCCTCTATCGGGTCCCCGACAAGCTTGAGCCGATTCCCTCGATTTTTCCGGTGGGACAGCAGCAAGACAGGCCGAGAGGAGTCGAAGTTTCAAAAAGCACTAAGTGAACTTACAGCTGAAAAGGTACCACTAGTTTATTTTCTCTATTTAATGCAAAATTGTGAAGCACATTGATAACAATTTGTGATAATTATTTGTTTACTTAGGTTGTTTTGTTTATTTTAAAATCCGAAGAGAGCAAGTTGATCAATCTTCCAGCCACTTGTTTGGATGATTGCACAAAGAGTGGATTTAACGGAGCAGAAGTTCTTCTCGAAGCGAGAGATAATGAAATAATAATTTTGAAGAAGCAAATTGAGGAGCTTCGTCAAGCTAGAGATCAAGAACTTGCTGTTGCAAATAAATCTAGGGATTTTGAAGAGCAAAATGACTATTTTGTCGATGAAGAGTGCAATGCGCTGATCCCATCTATAAGATTTCAAAACTTCCGGTCTTAGAGTTTTATTTCCCGATTTAATTTTTACTAAATGCATATTAATTGTCGTG
Source organism: Erythranthe guttata (assembly GCF_000504015.1). The sequence continues at coordinate 122,378 of NW_012193812.1, read as the reverse complement.
TTTTATTTTACATAAAGGAATTTGGTGATAAAGAAGATGACGAGCATGAAGAAGAGAGGGGGGTGGAAGAATGCGGAGAAGATGAGAATGAAGAAGAAGAAAAGAAGAGGAACCACATGCTCCTAGTCGGTATCCAAAACGAAATCGTAGACCGACGAGGATGGATGACTTTTCATATTCAGCTACACCAAGAGACCAAGCTGTTAAAGGTGAATTTGTGTGTTCTATTTGTATTTTAAAGTACTTATACTTGAAGCAGATAACATTTACGGATTATATTTTTGTATATTTTTTTCATGCACTAATATTTTTCTTAAACTTGTGTGTACGACAAAGATCCCGAGAATCAGGTGGAGGAAGAGAGAAGATATAAACAACGGCCAAAAGATATACAAGGTAATCCTATTTCCTATTTTGAAGTACTGAGAGAGTGAGATGGTTGAGATGAGTGGGAGGGTTAAACTTTGCATTTTGGTACTGTTGTTTGTGTCCTCAGATATGATATAATGTACTCCGCTTATTAGAGAGATACAAACGGATATAATGTACTCTGTGTTTATATGATGTGTATAGTATTTTGATAGAGTACATCAGAGTGAGATGGTTGAGATGAGTGGGAGAGTTAAACTTTGCATTTTGGTACTGTTGTTTGTGTCCTCAGATATAATGTACTCCGCTTATTAGAGAGATACAAACGGATATAATGTACTCTGTGTTTATATGATGTGTATAGTATTTTGATAGAGTACATCACGTAAATTATGTTCATAAGATACAAATGATTAAAAACATTCGAAATTATTAAAAAACAGATCTGGCTAACATACTAATGAGGATATTATTCGATGTATTGTAGAGGTGAATTTTGGTATTTGAAACTGGGAGTAATTAGTACTACACAATGTACTATACGATGTCTGAATGTTGGTATTTGAAACTTGGGAATTTCGGTATTCGATATATTTTTGTATTTTTTTTCATGCACTAATATTTTTCTTAAACTTGTGTGTACGACAAAGATCCCGAGAATCAGGTAATCGAAGACAAAAGATATAAAATAAAATATCAACGACTGCCAAAAGATCAACGAGGTATTTTCCTATTTTGAAGTACTTATGTTTAAACTTTCTATTGTATTTGAGACATTATTCGGTAGGTTTTTATTTGAAAATGTTTTCCCGTTGGATCTAGGAAGGAGGAGGAGCCCAAGCTAAGCAGCAAAGTGCCTAGGAAGGTAGTGGTGAATTTTGTAATTAAACCGAAAGATTCCGGCCTAAATTGCCGGAAAATATTGTTCGGGGGCACCGTGCAATGTATTAATGAGTTTAGGTGAAAACGTCCCAATTTTTTTTTGTTTGGGGGGCCAAGTGCAAAAACGACCTAAGTTTAGGGGGCAAACTGCTGTTAACCCAATTTTATATTATAAGCCGTGAATGTTATATCCGCATATAATTTGTCAAGATTTATTTCGCTTTATTTTTTTTATCTAACTTAAATAATATTTTTATTTCTTATTGATCACTTAAGAGCGACAAAAAAGAAAATGAAAATCGTATGAATAGAATCGTAAACCTTTTAATATTTAGGAATTTTATTTTTGAAGTTCATAAATATTTATTTTTATAATATTTTAAAGTACATAATAAATACTATAATTTTAGAATATAATACGTTTGAAGCTAGAGTATTTATTTTGTGAAGATTTTTTGAAAGTATCTATTTTGGATTTTTTTTTAATGACTATGGATGAAAAGAAATTACACTACCAATTAAGATGAAAAATATAAATATTATTATAAATATAATTTTAATTTAATATTTGAGTAAAATTATTAATATAAATTCAATTTTTTTTGAATGAATAATTTTTTATTCATTTGATTTTTAAGGATTTAAGTGGAAGGTTAACTTTAACAAAAAAATAAAAAATCTTTTAAGATAGCCGCGGCCACGAATCATAGCCACGGCCACCAAAGCGGTACAGGCCCTGGAATCTCAGAGATGGCTGCGGCCACGCACCTTGGCAGCAGAATAAATGGAAAAAAGAATTTGTCAGCCCACTTCACGATTTCTCTCCCTCTTTGCTCTTAAACCCGCTGCCCCTCCCCCCATTTTCACCGCAAAATTTTCATTTTTTTCATCAAACCTTTTGAAATCACTTGCAAAACTTGGCTTCAATCTTCATATTTCACCAAACCTAGTTAAAGCTCCCTCTTTTTCGATTTTTGGTAATAGACGTATCGTACAAGAAAAAAATAGAAAATAATTTAAAATAAATATGATATTGCAAACCGATATAACATTCTCGGAGTATAAACTACTGTGAATTGTACTACTCCAGTATAATATGCATGGCCTATTTTAATCAAGAAAACTACCGTTGGTTTTGAATTCAAGTTCTTATGTATTTTAGAACTTCGTTGTTGTTATTATTATTGTTCTATAAAGACCGTAACACTCCAAACTTTATCAATCGTATAATAAATATTTATATGTTAGTAATATATTAAATATTTAATTTAATTAAAGTGGGGAGATAAATGAAAGTTAAAATTAAGTGTAGGGATTTTAAAATAAAAAAAACCCACAAAAATATGATTCAGACAAAATATAATATTTATATTTTTGTGGGTTTTTTTTATTTTAAAATC
>NW_012193812.1:67101-119627 GCF_000504015.1 Erythranthe guttata | reverse complement strand
TCTCCCCACTTTAATTAAAATAAATATTTAATGGACTGGATCACAAGTGATATGGCTTGGTCTCTTCTTCAGAATTATAGAATAATTGGGCCAGTGAAATTTAATGGGCTGAAGAAAAAATTAATAGCTGCAAATAATTATATTAACATTAATAATTTTATTTATCTTGATATTCACTACGCTAATTTGAAAAAAAATTTCTTTTCGATTTTAGCCACTTACATTTATTATTATTCAGCACGCATATTTTTTATATTTTTTTTAATGCTCTTTTTTTCTTCTCTCTCTCTTCTCTCTGCATTTTCTTCTCTCGTCACTGCCGCATCATCTCCATCTCTGTTTATTTCTCGAGAAAATTCATCAAATACTTGTGCAAAAAAGTTGGTGAGCGTACACACATAGATTTTGTGTCGTCCTTTGTGTGTATGTTTCCTAATTCCTACTGGGTCTCACTTTTATTTTTTTTCTTGTCTGAGGTTTGTTTCTGGGTACCCTTTACTTTGCAGATTTCTGTAATTTCTGGGATTCTTGATATTGTTTTCTTACTCTAGTTTCTTGTTCATATAATATGTGGTAAAATGTGTTTTTTTGTCTTCTGTCCGAAATTCATCAAATACTTCTGCAATTTTTTTACCAATTACTGATTTTCTGTCTGAAATCTGAATGCATGTATGTATCTGAGTAAACTACTGTAATTAAACCAATGCCTATGTCTATGTGAGCTAGTTCATGTCAAAATTTCTCTTGCCTTTTTGTCTGCAGCTAAATCTTGTTACTATGAATTGTTTTTGTTATTCGCAGTTTTGTTCGAAAATGAAGCTTCGTTGGTTCGCAAACGATGACATGCCGATCAACATACTAAGCCGATTGCCCGCCAAAACACTGCACCGTATTAAGTATGTTTCGAAAGAGTGGCTTAATCTTATCTCCGACCGCTCATTCGTCAAATTGCAGATTAAAAAAAGCGAACCCCTTTCCGGGTTTTTCTTCCAAGAAATATTCCAATGGGCAAACAATGAATCCATGAACTCCGTTAGCTACATTCCCGTCGGATCCGATAACATCAATGTGTGGCCCACCTTTCTCGATTTCCTCCCCGAAAATGTTGTCCTTTCGTCGCTAAACAACGGTCTCTTGTGTTGTAGAAGTTGTCTCCCTTCATCCAATCCTAGTATTTATGTGTGCTTTGAACAAGCAATGGACGAGCGTCGAATGGCCTAATTATCTTCCACAAGAAAGCAATGTGGCCATAGTTTTCGACCCGTTTGAGAACCCTATTGATGCTTCAACACACTTCAAACTCGTGGCGGTTTGTAATACCGAAATTGGAGAAGATGAGTATTGCTTCTCGTTTGACGTTTATTCTTCAAAAACGGGTTTGTGGGCAAGATCGAAAGAGCGTTGTATGTGCAACCACAACCTCGTAAAAAACAAAGGGGTTCTTGTCGAAGGAGGGATTTTGTATTGGCTGACAGACGGATACCAAATTCTTATGTACGATACACAAAACGAGCTTTCTTGGTTGGTTGACTTGCCTATTCCATCTACGCAATTCACTAGTGTACCCGAAATGTGTATAGGAGAATCGAGAGGGGAGCTTTGCTATGTGATTGTATCGGAAGATGGGCTTCAAATGTGGGTTCTTGAAGATTGTTTCGCGCCTCAATGGGAGTTGAAGATTTTTATGCCGTTGGATGAATTGGAGGAAGAGAATCCGAAAGTGCTGTATGGAATATCGGAGAAAGTGAGGAGTAGATTATGCAGAGACGAGCTTGCATGGATGGATCCTCTTGCATTCAAAGACGGGAAGGTTCTTTTTCGGGTTTCGACGAATGTCTACTTGTACGAGTTCGATATTCGGAGGATGAAGAAATTGTGTGATGTTTCGACTTTGGGTCCGAAATCTGTGTTTTCTCCTATCGTGTTGCCGTATAGCATGAGTTTGGTTCCGATTGGTCGAGAGTAGATCGAATCTGTTTCTTATCTTTCGTTTGCTTTGTTTTTTTAGTTTTTGTTCGAATGATGTTGGTTGTAACTATGAAAAAGAAGATTGATGCAATATGTAATCAGTTTCAAGTTTTAGTTTTGAAGAAATATATTAGTTTTGAAGTATATTAATCCATTGGGAACTCTAACTTATTATTATTTGCATTTTATCACTTGTCTTAACATTTCAGATAGAAGAGAAGCAAAGGGAAGTCTCTCCGGTGAAGAGTCTGTGGAGCGGACTTTTGAATATATTTTCAATCTCGCCCTTTTGATATTGGTGTTGTTCGTTTGATAAAGATAACATTCACGGAGTATACAAACAGTGATTATATTTTTGTATTTTTTTTCCTGCACTAATATTTTCTTAAAATTGTGTGTACGACAAAGATCCGAGAATCATGTAATTGAAGACAAGATATAAAATAAAATATCAACGACTGCCAATATAAGATATTATCCCACTAATTTTAAAAATATTGTTTGCTGCACTCATTCATAGGGAGACAACTTAGAATAAGTACGACATCTGCCAAAAAGGTACTACGAGTCACCTGCAGTTGTAGCAAGTGTTTGGTACATATGTAAATATGAACAAAGGCTTTACAAAAAGTAGTTACAACAACAAAAAAAAAAAAAAAATCAAATCTCCTATTGAGGATTTGTAATAGGTAGACTCTGCTCTTCATCCTCGTCTACCAATACTATTACTACTATTGTAATAATAATTATAAAAAGAAAATATCCAACATAAATTAGAAAATGCTCAACAGGAGTGTCATGTGCACCAGCTACTGTCGACTTGAGCAAAAGAAATGACCGAGTCCATAGAATGAATAGCAATGAACATAAAATGAAGTCCATCTGAAACATAACCTGTCAATGGAAGAAGAGAAAATGAACAAAAAATGAACATAAAAATGAAGTCCGAAACCTAACCTAAGAGATACGACTAGTGACCTGTAGATGAAACAGATACACGGACGAGCTATTTTAGAAAAAAAGAAATTGCAAAAATAAACAAAATCTGGGAATGATATTAGGTGTCGTCTTATTATACCATTCTTTAATTAATTAATTAATTAATTAATTAAAGTCGTCTGGTAATTCCACGTGTTCGTGTTGAGCAGCCTGCCATCGCTTCTTCTTTTTTGTCCGAAATGTTGGGCAATCTGCAATTTAATTATAGTACGAGCAAAATGTGTAAAAAAAATATTTCGTTTTTGTGACAAAGCAAAATAGGGATTCTCATATATATTCCAATTTCAATCCAGAAAATTCAGAGAAACCGGAAATAAAAAAAAAATTCAAAATACAAATGAATAAGAAATTTCCAATTTCTTTTTTTTTTTTAAATTGAAATCGATGGAATTCGAAAATTTTGTTTCAATTTTTAACTCATAAATCTTTGTCCACGTGTAACATATATCTTTACTAGTGAAAACGGTGAAGCCCATTTATTACTAGACCAATAATAGCCCAATGGGCTTACTAAAAAACGTTAACAAAATTTAAAATTAATATATTAATATAATATTAAAATATACGAATGAAACATCTTCCAAGAGAAGATACGAAAATACACGCCTACGCTTCTTCACTGTCTGCACCTTCCTTCGAAGAATTTACCTCGAAGAAAATATGAAATAACCGAGTTGACATTATTTGTACCTCCTTCGGGATATATCTATGTTTTGAACCTCAGCCCAAAAGCACAAGAAAGAAATATCTATGTTTTGAACCTCAGCCCAAAAGCACAAAAAACAAAACCCAATTAAAAAGTAGAAAAGAGTGAGGATCAAGAATTTACCTCGTTCGGACTTTTGAATGCTCGGCAGAATCTCAATGCACTACACACTAAATATTCCAGACATTCTTAAAAAAGAAGAGGAAAAGAAGAGGAAAAGAAGAGGAAAAGAAATGAGGGAGAGAGAGAGAGAAAAAAAAAGAAAAAATCTTAATGGTGAAAATTTGAGATTAAATTGACGTGACTAGACGAGATTTTGTTACAGGTTTATTGTAATTATATAATTAGCCTCTATATTTTCAGATAAATACATTTCCACCCTTACACTATTAGAGTTTTTAGGGTTGTCCAGCCTTTTTTTCTTTTATATATAAGATTAGGCTCTTTATTTTCAGATAATTACATTTCCACCCCTGATAAGCCATTTTTATTATTACTAGCATTTTTTGCCCGTGCGATGCACGGGATATTATTTAAAAAATGAAAAAATAATCAATTTAAGACATAATAAGAAAATATCGTACACTAACATAGTACAATTTAATAATGTAGTATTATTCGTATTTTTAGAACATTGGTTTATTTAAATCTTACATATTAAGATTTACAATCCAAATATATAAGATATTATCCCACTATTCGAGTTTTTTGGGGTTGTCCAGCCTTTTTTTCTTTTACATATAAGATTAGGCTCTTTATTTTCAGATAATTACATTTCCACCCCTGATAAGCCATTTTTATTATTACTAGCATTTTTTGCCCGTGCGATGCACGGGATATTATTTAAAAAATGAAAAAATAATCAATTTAAGACATAATAAGAAAATATCGTACACTAACATAGTAAAATTTAATAATGTAGTATTATTCGTATTTTTAGAACATTGGTTTATTTAAATCTTACATATTAAGATTTACAATCCAAATATATAAGATATTATCCCACGAATTTTAAAAATATTGTTTGCTGCACGCATTCATTTCTTCCCATTTTCCTTTAATAATAAACTCAGCCCTAACATTCTCGGATAATTACATTTCCACTCGTGAATATTCTCAAACCCTAGCGCCGCCGCGTGAAAATCAGCGCCACCAGGTGACACAATCTTCCCGAAAACGTTGTCAATACGTGGGAAGGAAAGAGGTGGCACGATGAGGGAGCTTTAACTATGTTTGGTGTATTTATGGGGAAAATTGCAATTCAGTCCCCTAATTGAATGGAGAAGAGGGCTTCTTTGAAAATTAAGGGAACTGAATTGAAAATATTAATAACGAAGAACAAATATTTAACAATTGGAAGTTCTGGGGTGGATTTGCAATTTTTCACAGGGGTTATTTGAGAATTAGAGATTACATAGTGGTGAATTTTGTAATTAAACCGAAAGATTCCGGCCTAAATTGCCGGAAAATATTGTTCGGGGGCACCGTGCAATGTATTAATGAGTTTAGGTGAAAACGTCCCAATTTTTTTTTTTTGGGGGGCCAAGTGCAAAAACGACCTAAGTTTAGGGGGCAAACTGCTGTTAACCCAATTTTATATTATAAGCCGTGAATGTTATATCCGCATACAAAGAGTAAGAAAAGAGTTGCAATTAGGAAAATAAAATCAAATTAGAAGAGAGGATCCCTCAACATCTTCGGTAGTGTCCACGAAGTCGAGCATAACTTTCTCATCCGGACTCCAAATCAACTGGTTCCGGCGGCATTAGAAAGCTATTTCAGCTGGCTACAATTCCTGCGTAATGTCAAATTTCCAAATTCGGACTCGAACATGGTCAAAATTGGATTCCAAAAGCGATCATGAAAATACCCGCTACAGTTCGAGGACACGAATGCGCATCAAGAAACTTGCAGAAAAACGCTCGCTACAAAAGATACGCACATAAGTAAAAGTACAAAATCATGCACAAAAGTACTCACGCGAAAGTGCATTCGCAAAAAGGTTCATGAAAACACAAACTACAATCCTAGGACATTAATACAAATCAGCAAACATGCAAAAACACACTCGCTCAAATGGAAATGCACAAACGTACATGTAAAAAAACATGCGCAAAAGTGCATTCGCAACAACGTTCTTAAAAACACGAAATAAAACACTAGGACTTTAATACGCATAACCAAACAACAGCAAGAACACTAGATACAAAAGATACAGTGGAGTGTAGAAATAACACTCAACGTTTACGTTTACGTGGATTTTTTTATGGATTAATTTATATTTCTGGTTTAATTGGTGGATTTAGTATTCTATAGGTACAAATTCATAATGAGGTGTCCATGAAGCAAAAATGATCAAAGAGTAAGAAAAGAGTTGCAATTAGGAAAATAAAATCAAATTAGAAGAGAGGATCCCCCAACATCTTCGGTAGTATCGACGCAGTCGAGCATAACTTTCTCATCCGGACTACAAATAAAGTGGTTCCGGCGGCATTAGAAAGCTATTTCAGCTGGCTACAATTCCTGTTTAATGTCAAATTTCCAAATTCAGACTCGAACATGGTCAAAATTGGATTCCAAAAGCGATCATGAAAATACCCGCTACAGTTCGAGGACACGAATGCGCATCAAGAAACTTGCAGAAAAACGCTCGCTACAAAAGATACGCACATAAGTAAAAGTACAAAATCATGCACAAAAGTACTCACGCGAAAGTGCATTCGCAAAAAGGTTCATGAAAACACAAACTACAATCCTAGGACATTAATACAAATCAGCAAACATGCAAAAACACACTCGCTCAAATGGACATGCACAAACGTACATGTAAAAAAACATGCGCAAAAGTGCATTCGCAACAACGTTCTTAAAAACACGAAATAAAACACTAGGACTTTAATACGCATAACCAAACAACAGCAAGAACACTAGATACAAAAGATACAGTGGAGTGTAGAAATAACACTCAACGTTTACGTTTACGTGGATTTTTTTATGGATTAATTTATATTTCTGGTTTAATTGGTGGATTTAGTATTCTATAGGTACAAATTCATAATGAGGTGTCCATGAAGCAAAAATGATCAAAGAGTAAGAAAAGAGTTGCAATTAGGAAAATAAAATCAAATTAGAAGAGAGGATCCCCCAACATCTTCGGTAGTGTCCACGAAGTCGAGCATAACTTTCTCATCCGGACTCCAAATCAACTGGTTCCGGCGGCATTAGAAAGCTATTTCAGCTGGCTACAATTCCTGTTTAATGTCAAATTTCCAAATTCGGACTCGAACATGGTCAAAATTGGATTCCAAAAGCGATCATGAAAATACCCGCTACAGTTCGAGGACACGAATGCGCATCAAGAAACTTGCAGAAAAATGCTCGCTACAAAAGATACGCACATAAGTAAAAGTACAAAATCATGCACAAAAGTACTCACGCGAAAGTGCATTCGCAAAAAGGTTCATGAAAACACAAATTACAATCCTAGGACATTAATACAAATCAGCAAACATGCAAAAACACACTCGCTCAAATGGACATGCACAAACGTACATGTAAAAAAACATGCGCAAAAGTGCATTCGCAACAACGTTCTTAAAAACACGAAATACAACACTAGGACTTTAATACGCATAACCAAACAACAACACGAACACTAGATACAAAGGATACAGTGGAGTGTAGAAATAACACTCAACGTTTACGTTTACGTGGATTTTTTTATGGATTAATTTATATTTCTGTTTTAATTGGTGGATTTAGTATTCTATAGTTACAAATTGATAATGAGGTGTCCATGAAGCAAAAATGATGAAAGAGTAAGAAAAGAGTTGCAATTAGGAAAATGAAATCAAATTAGAAGAGAGGATCCCTCAACATCTTCGGTAGTGTCCACGAATTCGAGCATAACTTTCTCATCCGGAATCCAAATCAACTGGTTCCGGCGGCATTAGAAAGCTATTTCAGCTGGCTCCAATTCCTGTTTAATGTCAAATTTCCAAATTCAGACTCGAACATGATCAAATTGGATTCCAAAAGCGATCATGAAAATGCCCGCTACAGTTCGATGACACGAATGCGCATCAACAAACGTGGACAAAAACGCTCGCTACAAAAGATACGTACATAAGTAAAAGTACAAAATCATGCACAAAAGTACTCACGCGAAAGTGCATTCGCAAAAAGGTTCATGAAAACACAAACTACAATCCTAGGACATTAATACAAATCAGCAAACATGCAAAAACACACTCGCTCAAATGGACATGCACAAACGTACATGTAAAAAAACATGCGCAAAAGTGCATTCGCAACAACGTTCTTTAAAACACGAAATACAACACTAGGACTTTAATATGCATAACCAAACAACAACAAGAACACTAGATACAAAAGATACAGTGGAGTGTAGAAATAACACTCAACGTTTACGTTTACGTGGATTTTTTCATGGATTAATTTATATTTCTGTTTTAATTGCTGGATTTAGTATTCTATATGTACAAATTGATAATGAGGTGTCCATGAAGCAAAAATGATCAAAGAGTAAGAAAAGAGTTGCAATTAGGAAAATAAAATCAAATTAGAAGAGAGGATCCCTCAACATCTTCGGTAGTGTCCACGAAGTCGAGCATAACTTTCTCATCCGGACTCCAAATCATTTGGTTCCGGCGACATTAGAAAGCTATTTCAGCTGGCTACAATTCCTGTCTAATGTCAAATTTCCAAATTCGGACTCGAACATGGTCAAAATTGGATTCCAAAAGCGATCATGAAAATACCCGCTATAGTTCGAGGACGCGAATGCGCATCAAGAAACGTGCACAAAAACGCTCGCTACAAAAGATACGCACATAAGTAAAAGTTCAAAATCATGTACAAAAGTACTCACGCGAAAGTGCATTCGCAAAAAGGTTCATGAAAACACAAACTACAATCCTAGGACATTAATACAAATCAGCAAACATGCAAAAACACACTCGCTCAAATGGACATGCACAAACGTACATATAAAAAAACATGCGCAAAAGTGCATTCGCAACAAAGTTCTTAAAAACACGAAATACAACACTAGGACTTTAATACGCATAACCAAACAACAACACGAACACTAGATACAAATGATACAATAGAATGTAGAAATAACACCGAACGTTTACGTTTACGTGGATTTTTTTTAATGATTAATTTATATTTCTGTTTTAATTAGTGTATTTAGTATTCTATAGGTAGAAATTGATAATGAGGTGTCCATGAAGCAAAAATGATCAGAGAGTAAGAAAATATTTGCAATTAGGAAAATAAAATCAAATTACAAGAGAGGATCCCTCAACATCTTCGGTAGTGTCCACGAAGTCGAGCATAACTTTCTCATCCTGACTCCAAATCAACTGGTTCCGACGGCATTAGAAAGCTATTTAAGGTGGCTACAATTCCTGTCTATTGTCAAATTTCAAAATTCGGACTCAAACATGGTCAAAATTGGATTCCAAAAGCGATCATGAAAATACCCGCTACAGTTCGAGGACACGAATGCACATCAAGAAACGTGCACAAAAACACTCGCTAGAAAATATACGCACATAAGTAAAAGTACAAAATCAAGCACAAAAGTACTGACGCAAAAGTGCATTCGCAAAAAGGTTCATGAAAACAAAAACTACAATCCTAGGACATTAATACAAATCAGCAAACATGCAAAAACACACTCGCTCAAATGGACATGCACAAACGTACATGTTAAACAACATGCGCAAAAGTGCATTCGCAACAAGGTTCTTAACAACACGAAATAAAACACTAGGACTTTAATACGCATAACCAAACAACAGCGAGAACACTAGATACAAAAGATACAGTGGAGTGTAAAAATAACACTCAACGTTTACGTTTACGTGGATTTTTTTATAGATTAATTTATATTTCTGTTTTAATTGGTGGATTTAGTATTCTATAGTTACAAATTGATAATGAGGTGTCCATGAAGCAAAAATGATCAAAGAGTAAGAAAAGAGTTGCAATTAGGAAAATAAAATCAAATTAGAAGAGAGGATCCCTCAACATCTTCAGTAGTGTCCACGAAGTCGAGCATAACTTTCTCAACCGGACTCCAAATCAACTGGTTCCGGCGGCATTAGAAAGCTATTTCAGCTGGCTACAATTCCTGTCTAATGTCAAATTTCCAAATTCGGACTCGAACATGATCAAAATTGGATTCCAAAAGCGATCATGAAAATACCCGCTACAGTTCGAGGACACGAATGTGCATCAAGAAACTTGCACAAAAACGCTCGCTACAAAAGATACGCACATAAGTTAAAGTACAAAATCATGCACAAAAGTACTCACGCGAAAGTGCATTCGCAGAAAGGTTCATGAAAACACAAACTACAATCCTAGGACATTAATACAAATCAGCAAACATGCAAAAACACACTCGCTCAAATGGACATGCACAAACGTACATGTAAAAAAACATGCGCAAAAGTGCATTCGCAACAACGTTCTTAAAAACACGAAATAAAACACTAGGACTTTAATACGCATAACCAAACAACAGCAAGAACACTAGATACAAAAGATACAGTGGAGTGTAGAAATAACATTCAACGTTTACGTTTACGTGGATTTTTTTATGGATTAATTTATATTTCTGTTTTAATTGGTGGATTTAGTATTCTATAGTTACAAATTGATAATGAGGTGTCCATGAAGCAAAAATGATCAAAGAGTAAGAAAAGAGTTGCAATTAGGAAAATAAAATCAAATTAGAAGAGAGGATCCCTCAACATCTTCGGTAGTGTCGACGAAGTCGAGCATAACTTTCTCATCCGGACTCCAAATCAACTGGTTCTTGCAGCATTAGAAAGATATTTCAGCTGGCTACAATACCTGTCTAATGTCAAATTTCCAAATTCGGACTCGAACATGGTCAAAATTGGATACCAAAAGCGATCATGAAAATACCCGCTACAGTTCGAGGACACGAATGCGCATCAAGAAACGTGCACAAAAACGCTCGCTACAAAAGATACGCACATAAGTAAAAGTAAAAAATCATGTACAAAAGTACTCACGCGAAAGTGCATTCGCAAAAAGGTTCATGAAAACACAAACTACAATCCTAGGACATTAATACAAATCAGCAAACATGCAAAAACACACTCGCTCAAATGGAAATGCACAAACGTACATGTAAAAAAACATGCGCAAAAGTGCATTCGCAACAACGTTCTTAAAAACACGAAATAAAACACTAGGACTTTAATACGCATAACCAAACAACAGCAAGAACACTAGATACAAAAGATACAGTGGAGTGTAGAAATAACACTCAACGTTTACGTTTACGTGGATTTTTTTATGGATTAATTTATATTTCTGTTTTAATTGGTGGATTTAGTATTCTATAGTTACAAATTGATAATAAGGTGTCCATGAAGCAAAAATGATCAAAGAGTAAGAAAAGAGTTGCAATTAGGAAAATAAAATCAAATTAGAAGAGAGGATCACTCAACATCTTCGGTAGTGTCCACGAAATCGAGCATAACTTTCTTATCCGCACTCCAAATCTACTGGTTCCGGCGGCATTAGAAAGCTATTTCAGCTGGCTACAATTCCTGTCTAATGTCAAATTTCCAAATTCGGACTTGAACATGGTCAAAATTGGATTCCAAAAGCGATCATGAAAATACCCGCTACAGTTCGAGGACACGAATGAGCATCAAGAAACTTGCACAAAAACGCTAGCTACAAAAGATACGCGCATAAGTAAAAGTACAAAATCATGCACAAAAGTACTCAAGCGAAAGTGCATTCGCAAACAGGTTCATGAAAACACAAACTACAATCCTAGGACATTAATACAAATCAGCAAACATGCAAAAACACACTCGCTCAAATGGACATGCACAAACGTACATGTAAAAAAACATGCGCAAAAGTGCATTCGCAACAACGTTCTTAAAACACGAAATACAACACTAGGACTTTAATACGCATAACCAAACAACAAGAAGAACACTAGATACAAAAGATACAGTTGAGTGTAGAAATAACACTCAACGTTTACGTTTACGTGGATTTTTTCAATGATTAATTTATATTTCTGTTTTAATTGGTGGATTTAGTATTCTATAGGTACAAATTGATAATGAGGTGTCCATGAAGCAAAAATGATCAAAGAGTAAGAAAAGAGTTGCAATTAGGAAAATAAAATCAAATTAGAAGAGAGGATCCCTCAACATCTTCGGTAGTGTCCACAAAGTCGAGCATAACTTTCTCATCCGGAGTCAAAATCAATTGGTTCCGGCGACATTAGAAAGCTATTTCAGCTGGGCTACAATTCCTGTCTAATGTCAAATTTCCAAATTCGGACTCGAGCATGGTCAAAATTGGATTCCAAAAGCGATCATGAAAATACCCGCTACAGTTCGAGGACACGAATGAGCATCAAGAAACTTGCATAAACACGCTCGCTACAAAAGATACGCACATAAGTAAAAGTACAAAATCATTCACAAAAGTACTCACGCGAAAGTGCATCCGCAAAAAGGTTCATGAAAACACAAACTACAATCCTAGGACATTAATACAAATCAGCAAGCATGCAAAAACACACTCGCTCAAATGGACATGCACAAACGTACATGTTAAACAACATGCGCAAAAGTGCATTCGCAACAACGTTCTTAACAACATGAAATAAAACACTAGGACTTTAATACGCATAACCAAACAACAGCAAGAACACTAGATACAAAAGATACAGTGGAGTGTAAAAATAACACTCAACGTTTACGTTTACGTGGATTTTTTTATGGATTAATTTATATTTCTGTTTTAATTGGTGGATTTAGTATTTTATAGTTACAAATTGATAATGAGGTGTCCATGAAGCAAAAATGATCAAAGAGTAAGAAAAGAGTTGCAATTAGGAAAATAAAATCAAATTAGAAGAGAGGATCCCTCAACATATTCGGTAGTGTCCACGAAGTCGAGCATAACTTTCTCAACCGGACTCCAAATCAACTGGTATCGGCGGCATTAGAAAGCCATTTCAGCTGGCTACAATTCCTGTCTACTGTCAAATTTCCAAATTCAGACTCGAACATGATCAAAATTGGATTCCAAAAGCGATCATGAAAATGCCCGCTACAGTTCGAGGACACGAATGCGCATCAACAAACGTGGACAAAAACGCTCGCTACAAAAGATACGTTCATAAGTAAAAGTACAAAATCATGCACAAAAGTACTCACGCGAAAGTGCATTCGCAAAAAGGTTCATGAAAACACAAACTACAATCCTAGGACATTAATACAAATCAGCAAACATGCAAAAACACACTCGCTCAAATGGACATGCACAAACGTACATGTTAAACAACATGCGCAAAAGTGCATTCGCAACAACGTTCTTAACAACACGAAATACAACACTAGGACTTTAATATGCATAACCAAACAACAACAAGAACACTAGATACAAAAGATACAGTGGAGTGTAGAAATAACACTCAACGTTTACGTTTACGTGGATTTTTTCATGGATTAATTTATATTTCTGTTTTAATTGCTGGATTTAGTATTCTATATGTACAAATTGATAATGAGGTGTCCATGAAGCAAAAATGATCAAAGAGTAAGAAAAGAGTTGCAATTAGGAAAATAAAATCAAATTAGAAGAGAGGATCCCTCAACATCTTCGGTAGTGTCCACGAAGTCGAGCATAACTTTCTCATCCGGACTCCAAATCATTTGGTTCCGGCGACATTAGAAAGCTATTTCAGCTGGCTACAATTCCTGTCTAATGTCAAATATCCAAATTCGGACTCGAACATGGTCAAAATTGGATTCCAAAAGCGATCATGAAAATACCCGCTACAGTTCGAGGACACGAATGAGCATCAAGAAACTAGCACAAAAACGCTCGCTACAAAAGATACGCACATAAGTAAAAGTACAAAATCATTCACAAAAGTACTCACGCGAAAGTGCATTCGCAAAAAGGTTCATGAAAACACAAACTACAATCCTAGGACATTAATACAAATCAGCAAACATGCAAAAACACACTCGCTCAAATGGACATGCACAAACGTACATGTTAAACAACATGCGCAAAAGTGCATTCGCAACAACGTTCTAACAACACAAAACAAAACACTAGGACTTTAATACGCATAACCAAACAACAGCAAGAACACTAGATACAAAAGATACAGGGGAGTGTAAAAATAACACTCAACGTTTACGTTTACGTGGATTTTTTTTTGGGTGAATTTATATTTTTGTTTTAATTGGTGGGATTAGTATTCTATTGTTACAAATTTGATAATGTGGGTGTCCATGGAAGCAAAATGAATCAAAAGAGTTAGAAAAAGAGTTGCAATTTAGGGAAAAATAGAAATCAAAAATAGAAGAGACGATCCCCTCAACTATCTTCTGGTAGTATCCACCGAAAGTCGAACAATAAACTTGTCTCATCCGAACTCCAAATCAACTGGTTCCGGCGGCATTAGAAAGCTATTTCAGCTGGCTACAATTCTTGTCTAATGTCAAATTTCAAAATTCGGACTCGAACATGGTCAAAATTGGATTCCAAAATCGATCATGAAAATACCCGCTACAGTTCGAGGACACGAATTCGCATCAAGAAACGAGCACAAAAACACTCGCTACAAAAGATACGCACATAAGTAAAAGTACAAAATCATGCACAAAAGTACTCACGCGAAAGTGCATTCGCAAAAAGGTTCATGAAAACACAAACTACAATCCTAGGACATTTATAAAAATCAACAAACATGCACAAACACACTCGCTCAAATGGACATGCACAAACGTACATGTAAAAAAACATGCGCTAAAGTGCATTGGCAACAAAGTTCTTAAAAACACGAAATACAACACTAGGACTTTAATACGCATAACCAAACAACAACATGAACACTAGATACAAACGATACAGTGGAGTGTAGAAATAACACTCAACGTTTACGTTTACGTGGATGTTTTTTTAATGATTAATTTATATTTCTGTTTTAATTGGTGTATTTAGTATTCTATACGTACAAATTGATAATGAGGTGTCCATGAAACAAAAATGATCAAAGAGTAAGAAAAGAGTTGCAATTAGGAAAATAAAATCAAATTAGAAGAGAGGATCCCTCAACATCTTCGGTAGTGTCCACGAAGTCGAGCATAACTTTCTCATCCGGACTCCAAATCAACTGGTTCTGGCGGCATTAGAAATCTATTTTAGCTGGCTTCAATTCCTGTCTAATGTCAAATTTCCAAATTCGGACTCGAACATGGTCAAAATTTGATTTCAAAAGCGATCATGAAAATACCCGCTACAGTTCAAGGACACGAATGCGCATCAAGAAACGTGCACAAAAACACTCGCTACAAAAGATACGCATGTAACACCCCGCAT
The DNA here is from genome assembly GCF_000504015.1 of Erythranthe guttata. The sequence continues at coordinate 104,515 of NW_012193812.1, read as the reverse complement.
TTTCGGTAAAATAATATTATGTTATTTTACCACCTTTATGTGCATATTTGTGAAATTAGAATTTATAATAATTCTTGCATGATTAGTATTTACGTGAATTAGGTAATTATGTGATTATTATGTGAATTATGTGCTTAGGGAAATATTTCGAAATAGTATGTCGAAATAAATTATTTTCATGAATTAGGATTTTTGCATATGAATTTAAATGAGCATTTCATCATATTTATGCATGCACAAAATTTTAGAAAAAAAAACGAATTTTCTCATGCATTTTAGGATTTTTAATTTATTTAGAAAATTTGAAAATCCTCCCCACATTTTCTTGAATTTTCGGACACCACACACACACACATGATTTTTAAATTCTTGCATATTAATTGGTATAAAAAAACATGCATTGGTGTGGTTGTACTTTGAGCATAGAATGAAATACCTAAAAGCCTAGTTCCCTACACTATAGACTAGGCATGCCTTTTCACTCCTTTAAGTAAGACCAAAGGTCTTCTTCTTCTCCTCCCTTCCCCTTCATTTTTGGGCAGCCACCACCACCACCATAACCACCACCTTCTCAAGCTTGAACCACCCTAGAACCACCACCACCTCATATTTTCGGAAATTGCAAAATCACCCCCACAAAAAATGTATTTCCCTTTCTTCTCCATTGGCTTTGAAGTCTCCAAAAACTCTATAAATACCACCCATGCCCAAGATCAAAATTCACTCTCAAACTCCCACTACAACACAAATCATTATCCATAGCGTTTGAAAAACGCTATTGTACGCTTTGATAGCGTTTTTAGAAACGCTATATCTGCCCCAGCTATAATAGATCTCCGTTCTACCATAGCGTTTTTTTAGCGCTATTTATTAAATTGTATTATAGCGGTAGTAACATGCTATGGTATGGGTTTTTACAGCTTTGACGAAAACGCTATTGTGAAGATATGACAGCATTTTGCATATGTTGTAGTATACCTTTTTGTAGCTTATTGAAAATGCTATTGTAGCTCCATGATAGTTTATATAAACGCTATTAAAGACGAGGGGTCGAATTCATTATTTGCTATCCAACAATTTATTATTGCTTTTCTTTTTTAAGATCTTCTATAAATTGATAAAACAACATTTAAGGGGCACTAATAAATAATAAAAAGGAAAACTGTAGAATAGTAAGATGATACCGAATAAATAATATCCATTAAAAACATTTGTACCAAATTCTCAATACAATATAAAACTAACAATCTTCTAGCATTCATACTAATAAGATTTAAAGAAAAAAAAAACAAAAAAAAAATGTCTGAACAGAAAAATTAGTTTTCGATGTTCAAAGAAAATTGATGACTGCATAACCTGTTACAAAAGAAGAGATCATATAAATTATTTAATTAAATAATTAACTCAATAAAAGAGAACAACTTTAATCTGTTGGAAAAAAAATACAATAAAGTTTGCAAATCTCAGAGCTTACCGAGTAACCAATTCATCGGTTGGCCATACTACTATTGTAGTGGGGATAACATCTTCAATCAACTCCATCCCAAATGTAGACCTCCAAAGAGAAGCTGATAGAAGTTCCACATTATCTATCCAAACTCTCAAGGAAGATCAAAATATACACATTAAACTCGCATATTGCACGAAGGTATACGATAGTCTATAAAGAGTTATCAATTTCCATTTCCAGGGTGTAATTAACCAATTAAATCTGTACTTATAGTTTATTAATTATTGATAAATCAGAACATGGTTCCAGCATAAGATGCATTACGTAATGTTAAATCTCCACCAAATACCAATATGTGTCCAACAAAACATCATACATAAAAAAGTGATATACATAAGTAATAGTCGTACATTTATAAAATACTCTTCAGATTATACTAGTTTCAAACATGACGATGACAACAATACCAACATGAGAGAGTGTGTTACCTGTGGAACATGATCCTATTCACAAGGCATCAAAGCTTGCGGACAGGAAACGACTACTTAAATGTACTATGTCCCCTGGCAACAATATGCAAATGAAAAGTAGCCATAATTCCAATTTCAATTAATACATAACTGATCTATATAAGAAACAAAAGCTTGCGACGAAGATTTTGGAATCTCAAGTTTAGGAGATTAATGGAAGATCTCTACGCAAAATACAATTGGCATATTAAACTAGACGGTGAAGAATAATTATCAAAGTTAAATAACTCTGTAATTGGAAATTTCTTTGATCTTTTAAGTTCTAGCGACTGAGATTGATATGTGCGGAAACTAACTACAAATCAAGAAATAAGATGTATCTGCAAAACATCACATATCGAAACTAACCTACAAATCAAGAAATGAGAAGTATCTACAAAACATCACATTTCGAACACACTGAGTTAAGGAAAATAAAGCTAAAATATATAGTCAATGCACAAACATAAAAGCAATCTTATGTGAACGAAGAAACAAGTAAAAAGAATATTCGTGAAATAATCTCAATTCTCAAATAATAGAAAACAAAAAATTAAGTTAAACAAGTGATACCATCACTACTATAATTTCAATCCATGAAAGACATAAACTCACAAGAAGGCGACTAACATAATAAATGAAAAATGAAATTCAATTGAGGACATACGGCAATAAAATTTTGGAAATAAGAACTATGATTTATCTAGTTAATCCTCAAAAGCCATGTAGAAATCAAGATAACAATTTTCCCCCATAACAGACTTGTATTCTTAGATAGATATATACATGTATTAACAAATACAAGTAGAGTGTAATAATTGGAACATATATGAAAAAGATAGAGATAGCAAATTCGGAAGAGAGAATGATTTTTGTCCGCATCTCTTTCTACTGGGCAATGAATACAAACCCCAAAAGTCATTATAAAAAAAGAATCTGCAATACTACAGAGTAAATTAACTGAATTAAATTAGGGTTTTTATGGTATAAACATAAATAAATAAAAATCAAGAAACAGAGAGTGCAAAAAATACCATATTATGACACGAAACTGGAAGGAACCGACAAGAATGCCTCGGAAGGTTGATGTGAATCGAGAGATACAACAATCTAGAAACAAAGAATTTTGTAGTGTCCATAGAAATGGAATTCTGCCCAAGTGAGAGACGCTTCATATGACTGGATAAGAAGAGAGAGCACCACCAGAGAGGGATAACGGAGAGAGAACCGCCAGAAGCGTTGAAAAGAAACCGAGAAACTGCGTTTCAAAATGAAGGGGTTTTGACAATAGGAAAATGCGTTTGTTTTGCTTGGAAGGGGGATTTATTATGTCAAACATACGTGTTGTTTTAGAATTTTTACAGGCCCCCGTAAAAGTAATTCTTTTTATAGCGTTTTTATTACTTATTCAAAGTATCGGAAACTAATTATAGCACTCTTTAAAAAGCGCTATAAAAATGTGCTATTAAAAACCACTTTTCTTGTAGTGTCCACTCTTACAATCCTTAAGTTCAAAGTCTCCTTCTATTTCAACAAGAGGAGAATTTTCGGCCAAGCTTAGGAGTAAGCTTCTCCTCCCTCTTCTTCCTTCTTCTTTCCCGAAAGAGCAAAGCTCTTCCTCCTCCTCTTCCTTTTGTTTTTCTTCTTATTTTCTTAATGCTTAATCTAACTCTTAATCTCTTCTTGTATTAGAGAGAAAAGAGCTAACAAGTCCTTCCCCTAAAGAGTATAGGTGAGAATTCTTGAATTCTTGCTCAAACCTACAACACCACTAGTATTTTCGGTTTTTATGTGTTTTCATTGTTGATTCTTGCATATTATGTGATTATGTGTTTTAGATGATGATTGCATGTTAGTATTTTGAAAAGATAGCTTTATTCTTGAAATTTTATGATTTTTCGAAAATTTGGGGAAAAATGTTTTAAATGGCTTATTTGGCTTAATTAGTGCCTTGCATGTGTTGATCTAGTGTTTGATTGTTGATTTTTGAAAAGAAAATGAATTTTTGGCCTAGCCATGAAACTTTCGGATTTTTGGGGAAAAATGTTTTAAATGGCTTATTTGGCTTAATTAGTGCCTTGCATGTGTTGATCTAGAGTGTTTGATTGTTGATTTTTGAAAAGAAAATGAATTTTTGGCCTAGCCATGAAACTTTCGGATTTTTGGGGAAAAATGTTTAAATGGCTTATTTGGTTTAATTAGTGTCTTGCATGTGTTAATCTAGTGTTTGATTGTTGATTTTGGAAAAGAAAATGAATTTTTGACTTGACTAAGGAACTTTCGAATTTTTGATAAAATGCTTGAAATTGCTTATGTGGTTTATTTTGTGTTTTTCAAGTGTTGATCTTGTGTTGATTGTTGTTTTAAGGCCTTGCATGTTCAGATTGGTGATTAATTGTTGATTTAAGGTCTTGCATGTTAAGATCTAGTGATTAATGGTTGATCTAAAGTCTTGCATGTTAAGATCTAGTGTTTTCTATGAAAAATGGTTTGAGAACTAAGAGTTTGTGCTAATTTGATTTAAAATACTCTTGCATGTGAAGATCTAGTGTATTTGCTTGAATAAATGTAAAGATGGAAGTCTTGAATTTTATTCTTGTAAAATGCTAGATCTAGTGAACTTTGTTGTTAGATTGTTTTTGCATGTTAAGATTTCGATTATTTCTATGTTTTTATGGCTGAGTGATTTTGTGAAGCTTTATGTGTATTTTCTATGTGCTCCTATGTGCTCTTGCTTGCTTATGTGAATCATTGGGTGTGAGGATGAGACAAGGGTAAGTAGAAAGGGTGCATGGGTGGGTGCATTAGTGTCATGAATTTTTAAAAAGATAAAACTATGTTGGAAGGTCTTTCGAGGTTACGGTAAATTTCTCGGGTACGGCGAGCCGGTACCGTAGGGCCAAGGGCTGGTTTGATCCCACGTAGTTAGTCACGGTTCGAATTACATGGGGTTATTTATCCGTAACTTAGATTTACTCTTCCGAGGGATTCTCGATAATTTTTCATGTCATGCATGTTGCATTATGGTGTTGTTGGTATAGGTGGGAAAATCTCACTCTATGGTCTTGGGATCGTAGGGTTATAAAAGTGGGAAATACCTTCTATAATCTTCAATACGTGTCATGGCATAGGGTTATAAAGGTGGGATAATCTCACTCTATGGTCTTGGGATCATAGGGTTATAAAGGTGGGAATTATCTCACTCTATGCGTGGTGGCAATTATGTGAATGAAGATCGCCGACGAAAAAGGGAAGTATATGATTGTTTTACTTCATGTTGTATGTTCATGTATGTATGTATATATATATATATATATATAGATATATGTATGCTCTATGTGCTATGTGTATTCCATATTACTTCAAGATTCTCATTGAGTCCTCAAAGACTCATATAGGTGTTGTATGTTTGTAGGTATACCCGATTTAGGGCCCGAGGAGTGAAGTTGGGAATCGAGCTCGAGAATCGGAAGGGGATCGTATGGAGGGGTTGTGGATAGTGTTGGCTCTTAATTTGGTTATGTGGTTCTATTTGTATAATATGCTTGTAAAAACGTTTGATACGGTTTTAGGTATTTTCTACCGATCGCTTCCTCCGATCGGTGGAAATTATTAAAAGACGATATGTGTAATAGTAATTAGGATTACCCTATTTTGGATAATTAATCGGTAATCCGTAGCCTTTTGTAAGCGAAAGCAAATTTTCACTATTTATATGTATGCATGCTTCCGGCTAGTAAGTTCTTCGTATTTTGTCTCCATGTTCTAAAATTATTTTCATATAGGTGTTCTACTTATAAAATCATGAAAGTTTAGGCGTCTCTGCATCTCTCTGTTCTCATCATATTTCTGGGTCTTTTGCATGATTTGGGTAAGTATTTATTTAGTTATGATTTGTTTCTCACCACTGCATCGAAACAGGGTCATTCGGGTGTTTTCTTGTATAACTGGAGTTTTACTCACTCAAATGCCTTGTTTCCACTTGGAAAATGTTTTTAACTTACCTTTCTGTCTTGGGGTAACGTTTGGTAGTTTTTGGGTCAGTGAGGAATTTATTATGAATTTTCAACACTCCCTCCCCTGTTCAGGATTTTTAAACTGAGTGACTGTGCCATTTTATTTATTTCTCCTAAATGGCCATGCATCTTTCAAAACTGTTTTAACTGAGTGATCTAGACCCGTGTTAGATGGTATAGTATAATTGTGGGGTTATTTGCATGAGTAGTTTAAGAGGAATTAATTTTTAAAGATTCTGCATTGAATCTGTCCGCATTTGCATTAAGTTCATCATGCCTAGTTAATTTCTAGTCTTGCATGTAGTATGCCTTTGTCTTAAAATTTGACTAGGGTTTAGCAAGCTGTGCCCTCTCTCCCTCTGAGTTAAAAATAAAATTTTTTTACGTAAATTTTATATCTACAAAAAGAATCAGGTTTTCAAAAGTCTTCCGCTGAGACTACATATAATAAGGATAATCGAGAGAGAGGTGTCACAACGCACATAAGTAAAAGTACAAAATCATGCACAAAAGTACTCACGCAAAAGTGCATTCACAAAAAGGTTCATGAAAACACAAACTACAATCCTAGGATATTAATACAAATCAACAAACATGCACAAACACACTCGCTAAAATGGACATGCACAAACGTACATGTAAAAAAAACATGCGCAAAAGTGCATTCCCAACAACGTTCTTAAAAACACGAAATACAACACTAGGAATTTAATACGCATAACCAAACAACAGCAAGAACACTAGATACAAAAGATACAGTGGAGTGTAGAAATAACACTCAACGTAGCTGACTATTAAGGCGTCCTATCCTGGGTAAATTTATATTTCTGTTTTAATTGGTGGATTTAGTATTCTATAGGTACAAATTGATAATGAGGTGCCCATGAAGCAGAAATGATAAAAGAGTAAGAAAAGAGTTGCAATAGGAATATAAAATCAAATTAGAAGAGAGGATCCCTCAACATCTTCGGTAGTGTCCACGAAGTCGAGCATAACTTTCTCACCCGGACTCCAAATCAACTGGTTTTGGCGGCATTAGAAAGCTATTTCAGCTGGCTACAATTCCTGTCTAATGTCAAATTTCCAAATTCGGACTCGAACATGGTCAAAATTTGATTCCAAAAGCGATCATGAAAATACCCGCTACTGTTCGAGGACTCGAATGCGCATCAAGAAACGTGCCCAAAAACACTCGCTACAAAAGATACGCACATAAGAAAAAGTACGAAATCATGCACAAAAATACTCACGCAAAAGTGCATTCGCAAAAAGGTTCATGAAAACACAAACTACAATCCTCGGACATTAATACAAATCAACAAACGTGCACAAACACACTCGCTCAAATGGACATGCACAAACGTACATGTAAAAAAAACATGCGCAAAAGTGCATTCGCAACAACGTTCTTAAAAACACGAAATACAACACTAGGACTTTAATACGCATAACCAAACAACAACAAGAACACTAGATACAAAAGATACAGTGGAGTGTAGAAATAACACTCATCGTTTACGTTTACGTGGATTTTTTTATGGATTAATTTATATTTCTTTTTTAATTGGTGGATTTAGTATTCTATAGGTACAAATTGATAATGAGGTGTCCATGAAGCAGAAATGATCAAAGAGTAAGAAAAGAGTTGCAATTAGGAATATAAAATCAAATTAGAAGAGAGGATCCCTCAACATCTTCGGTAGTGTCCACGAAGTGGAGCATAACTTTCTCATCCGGACTCCATATCAACTGGTTTCGGCGGCATTAGAATGCTATTTCAGTTGGCTACAATTCCTGTCTAATGTCAAATTTCCAAATTCGGACTCGAACATGGTCAAAATTGGATTCCAAAAGCGATCATGAAAATACCCGCTACAGTTCGAGGACACGAATGAGCATCAAGAAACTTGCACAAAAACGCTAGCTACAAAAGATACGCGCATAAGTAAAAGTACAAAATCATGCACAAAAGTACTCAAGCGAAAGTGCATTCGCAAACAGGTTCATGAAAACACAAACTACAATCCTAGGACATTAATACAAATCAGCAAACATGCAAAAACACACTCGCTCAAATGGACATGCACAAACGTACATGTAATAAAACATGCGCAAAAGTGCATTCGCAACAACGTTCTTTAAAACACGAAATACAACACTAGGACTTTAATACGCATAACGAAACAACAACAAGAACACTAGATACAAAAGATACAGTGGAGTGTAGAAATAACACTCAACGTTTACGTTTACGTGGATTTTTTCATGGATTAATTTATATTTCTGTTTTAATTGGTGGATTTAGTATTCTATAGGTACAAATTGATAATGAGGTGTCCATGAAGCAAAAATGATCAAAGAGTAAGAAAAGAGTTGCAATTAGGAAAATAAAATCAAATTAGAAGAGAGGATCCCTCAACATCTTCGGTAGTGTCCACAAAGTCGAGCATAACTTTCTGATCCGGAGTCAAAATCAATTGGTTCCGGCGACATTAGAAAGCTATTTCAGCTGGCTACAATTCCTGTCTAATGTCAAATTTCCAAATTCGGACTCGAACATGGTCAAAATTGGATTCCAAAAGCGATCATGAAAATACCCGCTACAGTTCGAGGACACGAATGAGCATCAAGAAACTTGCATAAAAACGCTCGCTACAAAAGATACGCACATAAGTAAAAGTACAAAATCATTCACAAAAGTACTCACGCGAAAGTGCATTCGCAAAAAGGTTCATGAAAACACAAACTACAATCCTAGGACATTAATACAAATCAGCAAGCATGCAAAAACACACTCGCTCAAATGGACATGCACAAACGTACATGTTGAACAACATGCGCAAAAGTGCTTTCGCAACAACGTTCTTAACAACACGAAATAAAACACTAAGACTTTAATACGCATAACCAAACAACAGCAAGAACACTAGATACAAAAGATACAGTGGAGTGTAAAAATAACACTCAACGTTTACGTTTACGTGGATTTTTTTATGGATTAATTTATATTTCTGTTTTAATTGGTGGATTTAGTATTCTATAGTTACAAATTGATAATGAGGTGTCCATGAAGCGAAAATGATCAAAGAGTAAGAAAAGAGTTGCAATTAGGAAAATAAAATCAAATTAGAAGAGAGGATCCCTCAACATATTCGGTAGTGTCCACGAAGTCGAGCATAACTTTCTCAACCGGACTCCAAATCAACTGGTATCGGCGGCATTAGAAAGCCATTTGAGCTGGCTACAATTCCTGTCTACTGTCAAATTTCCAAATTCGGACTCGAACATGATCAAAATTGGATTCGAAAAGCGATCATAAAAATACCCGCTACAGTTCGAGGACACGAATGCGCATCAAGAAACTTGCACAAAAACGCTCGCTACAAAAGATACGCACATAAGAAAAAGTACAAAATCATGCACAAAAGTACTCACGCAAAAGTGCATTCGCAAAAAGGTTCGTGAAAACACAAACTACAATCCTAGGACATTAATACAAATCAACAAACGTGCACAAACACACTCGCTCAAATGGAGATACACAAACGTACATGTAAAAAAAACATGCGCAAAAGTGCATTCGCAACAACGTTCTTAAAAACACGAAATACAACACTAGGACTTTAATACGCATAACAAAACAACAGCAAGAACACTAGATACAAAAGATACAGTGGAGTGTAGAAATAACACTCAACGTTTACGTTTACGTGGATTTTTTTATGGATTAATTTATATTTCTATTTTCATTGGTGGATTAAGTATTCTATAGGTACAAATTGATAGTGAGGTGTCCATGAAGCAGAAATGATCAAATAGTAAGAAAAGAGTTGCAATTAGGAATATAAAATCAAATTAGAAGAGAGGATCCCTCAACATCTTCGGTAGTGTCCACGAAGTCGAGCATAACTTTCTCACCCGGACTCCAAATCAACTGGTTTCGGCGGCATAAGAAAGCTATTTCAGCTAGCTACAATTCCTGTCTAATGTCAAATTTCCGAATTCGGACTCGAACATGGTCAAAATTGGATTCCAAAAGCGATCATGAAAATACCCGCTACAGTTCGAGGACACGAATGAGCATCAAGAAACTTGCACAAAAACGCTCGCTACAAAAGATACGCACATAAGTAAAAGTACAAAATCATGCCAAAAAGTACTCAAGCGAAAGTGCATTCGCAAAAAGGTTCATGAAAACACAAACTACAATCCTAGGACATTAATACAAATCAGCAAACATGCAAAAACACACTCGCTCAAATGGACATGCACAAACGTACATGTAAAAAAACATGCGCAAAAGTGCATTCGCAACAACGTTCTTTAAAACACGAAATACAACACTAGGACTTTAATACGCATAACGAAACAACAACAAGAACACTAGATACAAAAGATACAGTGGAGTGTAGAAATAACACTCAACGTTTACGTTTACGTGGATTTTTTCATGGATTAATTTATATTTCTGTTTTAATTGGTGGATTTAGTATTCTATAGGTACAAATTGATAATGAGGTGTCCATGAAGCAAAAATGATCAAAGAGTAAGAAAAGAGTTGCAATTAGGAAAATAAAATCAAATTAGAAGAGAGGATCCCTCAACATCTTCGGTAGTGTCCACAAAGTCGAGCATAACTTTCTGATCCGGAGTCAAAATCAATTGGTTCCGGCGACATTAGAAAGCTATTTCAGCTGGCTACAATTCCTGTCTAATGTCAAATTTCCAAATTCGGACTCGAACATGGTCAAAATTGGATTCCAAAAGCGATCATGAAAATACCCGCTACAGTTCGAGGACACGAATGAGCATCAAGAAACTTGCATAAAAACGCTCGCTACAAAAGATACGCACATAAGTAAAAGTACAAAATCATTCACAAAAGTACTCACGCGAAAGTGCATTCGCAAAAAGGTTCATGAAAACACAAACTACAATCCTAGGACATTAATACAAATCAGCAAGCATGCAAAAACACACTCGCTCAAATGGACATGCACAAACGTACATGTTGAACAACATGCGCAAAAGTGCTTTCGCAACAACGTTCTTTAAAACACGAAATACAACACTAGGACTTTAATACGCATAACCAAACAACAGCAAGAACACTAGATACAAAAGATACAGTGGAGTGTAAAAATAACACTCAACGTTTACGTTTACGTGGATTTTTTTATGGATTAATTTATATTTCTGTTTTAATTGGTGGATTTAGTATTCTATAGTTACAAATTGATAATGAGGTGTCCATGAAGCAAAAATGATCAAAGAGTAAGAAAAGAGTTGCAATTAGGAAAATAAAATCAAATTAGAAGAGAGGATCCCTCAACATATTCGGTAGTGTCCACGAAGTCGAGCATAACTTTCTCAACCGGACTCCAAATCATTTGGTTCCGGCGACATTAGAAAGCTATTTCAGCTGGCTACAATTCCTGTCTAATGTCAAATATCCAAATTCGGACTCGAACATGGTCAAAATTGGATTCCAAAAGCGATCATGAAAATACCCGCTACAGTTCGAGGACACGAATGAGCATCAAGAAACTAGCACAAAAACGCTCGCTACAATAGATACGCACATAAGTAAAAGTACAAAATCATTCACAAAAGTACTCACGCGAAAGTGCATTCGCAAAAAGGTTCATGAAAACACAAACTACAATCCTAGGACATTAATACAAATCAGCAAGCATGCAAAAACACACTCGCTCAAATGGACATGCACAAACGTACATGTTAATCAACATGCGCAAAAGTGCATTCGCAACAACGTTCTTAACAACACAAAACACAACACTAGGACTTTAATACGCATAACCAAACAACAACAAGAACACTAGATACAAAAGATACAGTGGAGTGTAAAAATAACACTCAACATTTACGTTTACGTGGATTTTTTTATGGGTTAATTTATATTTCTGTTTTAATTGGTGGATTTAGTATTCTATAGTTACAAATTGATAATGTGGTGTCCATGAAGCACAAATGATCAAAGAGTAAGAAAAGAGTTGCAATTAGGAAAATAAAATCAAATTAGAAGAGACGATCCCTCAACATCTTCGGTAGTATCCACGAAGTCGAGCATAACTTTCTCAACCGGACTCCAAATCAACTGGTTCCGGCGGCATTAGAAAGTTATTTCAGCTGGCCACAATTCTTGTCTAATGTCAAATTTCCAAATTCGGACTCGAACATGGTTAAAATTGGATTCCAAAAGCGATCATGAAAATACCCGCTACAGTTCGAGGACACGAATGCGCATCAAGAAACGTGCACAAAAACACTCGCTACAAAACATACGCACATAAGTAAAAGTACAAAATCATGCACAAAAGTACACACGCGAAAGTGCATTCATAAAAAGGTTCATGAAAACACAAACTACAATCCTAGGACATTTATACAAATCAACAAACATGCACAAACACACTCGCTCATATGGACATGCAGAAACGTACATGTAAAAAAAATGCGCAAAAGTGCATGCGCAACAACGTTCTTAAAAACACGAAATACAACACTAGGACTTTAATACGCATAACCAAACAACAGTAAGAACACTAGATACAAAAGATACAGTGGAGTGTAGAAATAACACTCAACGTTTACGTTTACGTGGATTTTTTTATGGATTAATTTATATTTCTGTTTTAATTGGTGGATTTAGTATTCTATAGTTAAAAATTGATAATGAGGTGTCTATGAAGCAAAAATGATCAAAGAGTAAGAAAATAGTTGCAATTAGGAAAATAAAATCAAATTAGAAGAGAGGATCCCTCAACATCTTCGGTAGTGTCCACGAAATCGAGCATAACTTTCTCATCCGGACTCCAAATCAAGCATAACTTTCTCATCCGAACTCCAAATCAACTGGTTCCGGCGGCATTAGAAAGCTATTTCAACTGGCTACAATTCTTGTCTAATGTCAAATTTCCAAATTCGGACTCGAACATGGTCAAAATTTGATTCCAAAATCGATCATGAAAATACCCGCTACAGTTCGAGGACACGAATTCGTATCAAGAAACGAGCACAAAAACACTCGCTACAAAAGATACGCACATAAGTAAAAGTACACAATCATGCACAAAAGTACTCACGCGAAAGTGCATTCGCAAAAAGGTTCATGAAAACACAAACTACAATCCTAGGACATTTATAAAAATCTACAAACATGCACAAACACACTCGCTCAAATGGACATGCACAAACGTACATGTAAAAAAACATGCGCTAAAGTGCATTCGCAACAAAGTTCTTAAAAACACGAAATACAACACTAGGACTTTAATACGCATAACCAAACAACAACATGAACACTAGATACAAACGATACAGTGGAGTGTAGAAATAACACTCAACGTTTACGTTTACGTGGATGTTTTTTTAATGATTAATTTATATTTCTGTTTTAATTGGTGTATTTAGTATTCTATACGTACAAATTGATAATGAGGTGTCCATGAAACAAAAATGATCAAAGAGTAAGAAAAGAGTTGCAATTAGGAAAATAAAATCAAATTAGAAGAGAGGATCCCTCAACATCTTCGGTAGTGTCCACGAAGTCGAGCATAACTTTCTCATCCGGACTCCAAATCAACTGGTTCTGGCGGCATTAGAAATCTATTTTAGCTGGCTTCAATTCCTGTCTAATGTCACATTTCCAAATTCAGACTCGAACATGGTCAAAATTTGATTTCAAAAGCGATCATGAAAATACCCGCTACAGTTCAAGGACACGAATGCGCATCAAGAAACGTGCACAAAAACACTCGCTACAAAAGATACGCATGTAACACCCCGCATTTTCGGTAAAATAATATTATGTTATTTTACCACCTTTATGTGCATATTTGTGAAATTAGAATTTATAATAATTCTTGCATGATTAGTATTTACGTGAATTAGGTAATTATGTGATTATTATGTGAATTATGTGCTTAGGGAAATATTTCGAAATAGTATGTCGAAATAAATTATTTTCATGAATTAGGATTTTTGCATATGAATTTAAATGAGCATTTCATCATATTTATGCATGCACAAAATTTTAGAAAAAAAAACAAATTTTCTCATGCATTTTAGGATTTTTAATTTATTTAGAAAATTTGAAAATCCTCCCCACATTTTCTTGAATTTTCGGACACCACACACACACACATGATTTTTAAATTCTTGCATATTAATTGGTATAAAAAAACATGCATTGGTGTGGTTGTACTTTGAGCATAGAATGAAATACCTAAAAGCCTAGTTCCCTACACTATAGACTAGGCATGCCTTTTCACTCCTTTAAGTAAGACCAAAGGTCTTCTTCTTCTCCTCCCTTCCCTTTCATTTTTGGGCAGCCACCACCACCACCATAACCACCACCTTCTCAAGCTTGAACCACCCTAGAACCACCACCACCTCATATTTTCGGAAATTGCAAAATCACCCCCACAAAAAATGTATTTCCCTTTCTTCTCCATTGGCTTTGAAGTCTCCAAAAACTCTATAAATACCACCCATGCCCAAGATCAAAATTCACTCTCAAACTCCCACTACAACACAAATCATTATCCATAGCGTTTGAAAAACGCTATTGTACGCTTTGATAGCGTTTTTAGAAACGCTATATCTGCCCCAGCTATAATAGATCTCCGTTCTACCATAGCGTTTTTTTAGCGCTATTTATTAAATTGTATTATAGCGGTAGTAACATGCTATGGTATGGGTTTTTACAGCTTTGACGAAAACGCTATTGTGAAGATATGACAGCATTTTGCATATGTTGTAGTATACCTTTTTGTAGCTTATTGAAAATGCTATTGTAGCTCCATGATAGTTTATATAAACGCTATTAAAGACGAGGGGTCGAATTCATTATTTGCTATCCAACAATTTATTATTGCTTTTCTTTTTTAAGATCTTCTATAAATTGATAAAACAACATTTAAGGGGCACTAGTAAATAATAAAAAGGAAAACTGTAGAATAGTAAGATGATACCGAATAAATAATATCCATTAAAAACATTTGTACCAAATTCTCAATACAATATAAAACTAACAATCTTCTAGCATTCATACTAATAAGATTTAAAGAAAAAAAAAACAAAAAAAAAATGTCTGAACAGAAAAATTAGTTTTTGATGTTCAAAGAAAATTGATGACTGCATAACCTGTTACAAAAGAAGAGATCATATAAATTATTTAATTAAATAATTAACTCAATAAAAGAGAACGTAAACGTAAACGTTGAGTGTTATTTCTACACTCCACTGTATCTTTTGTATCTAATGTTCTTGCTGTTGTCTGGTTATGCGTATTAAAGTCCTAGTGTTGTATTTCGTGTTTTTAAGAACGTTGTTGCGAATGCACTTTTGCGCATGTTTTTTTACACGTACGTTTGTGCATGCCTATTTGAGCGAGTGTGTTTGTGCATGTTTGTTGATTTGTATTAATGTCCTAGGATTGTAGTTTGTGTTTTCATGAACCTTTTTGCGAATGCACTTTTGCGTGAGTACTTTTGTGCATGATTTTGTACTTTTACTTATGTGCTTATCTTTTGTAGCAAGTGTTTTTTTGCACGTTTCTTGATGCGCATTCGTGTCCTCGAACTGTAGCGGGTATTTTCATGATTGCTTTTGGAATCCAATTTTGACCATGTTCGAGTCCGAATTTGGAAATTTGACATTAGACAGGAATTGTAGCCAGCTGAAATAGCTTTCTAATGCCGCCGCAACCAGTTTATTTGGAGTCCGGATGACAAAGTTATGCTCGACTTCGTGGACACTACTGAAGATGTTGAGGGATCCTCTCTTCTAATTTCATTTTATTTTCCTAATTGCAACTCTTTTCTTACTCTTTAATCATTTTTGCTTCATGGACACCTCATTATCAATTTGTACCTATAGAATACTAAATCCACCAATGAAAAGAGAAATATAAATTAATCCATAAAAAAATCCACGTAAACGTAAACGTTGAGTGTTATTTCTACACTCCACTGTATCTTTTGTATCTAATGTTCTTGCTGTTGTTTGGTTATGCGTATTAAAGTCCTAGTGTTGTATTTCGTGTTTTTAAGAACGTTGTTGCGAATGCACTTTTGCGCATGTTTTATTACATGCACGTTTGTGCATGTCCATTTGAGCGAGTGTGTTTGTGCATGTTTGTTGATTTGTATTAATGTCCTAGTATCGTAGTTTGTGTTTTCATGAACCTTTTTGCGAATGCAGTTTTGCGTGAGTACTTTTGTGCATGATTTTGTACTTTTACTTATGTGCTTATCTTTTGTAGCGAGTGTTTTTGTGCACGGTTCTTGATGCGCATTCGTGTCCTCGAACTGTAGCGGGTATTTTCATGATCGCTTTTGGAATCCAATTTTGACCATGTTCGAGTCCGAATTTGGAAATTTGACATTAGACAGGAATTGTTGCCAGCTGAAATAGCTTTCTAATGCCGCCGGAACCAGTTAACTTGGGTTCCGGATGAGAAAGTTATGCTCGACTTCGTGGACACTACCGAAGATGTTGAGGGATCCTCTCTTCTAATTTGATTTTATTTTCCTAATTGCAACTCTTTTCTTACTCTTTGATCATTTTTTCTTCATGGACACCTCAATATCAATTCGCACCTATAGAATACTAAATCCACCAATTTAAACAGAAATATAAATTTAATCCATAAAAAAATCCACGTAAACGTAAACGTTGAGTGTTATTTCTACACTCCGCTGTATCTTTTGTATCTAGTGTTCTTGCTGTTGTTTGGTTATGCGTATTAAAGTCCTAGTGTTGTATTTCGTGTTTTTAAGAACGTTGTTGCGAATGCACTTTTGCGCATGTTTTATTACATGCACGTTTGTGCATGTCCATTTGAGCGAGTGGGTTTGTGCATGTTTGTTGATTTGTATTAATGTTCTAGGATTGTAGTTTGTGTTTTCATGAACCTTTTTGCGAATGCAGTTTTGCGTGAGTACTTTTGTGCATGATTTTGTACTTTTACTTATGTGCTTATCTTTTGTAGCGAGTGTTTTTGTGCACGTTTCTTGATGCGCATTCGTGTCCTCGAACTGTAGCGGGTATTTTCATGATTGCTTTTGGAATCCAATTTTGACCATGTTCGAGTCCGAATTTGGAAATTTGACATTAGACAGGAATTGGTAGCCAGCTGGAATAGCTTTCTAATGCCGGCCGCAACCAGTTTATTTGGAGTCCGGATGAGAAAGTTATGCTCGACTTCGTGGACACTACCGAAGATGTTGAGGGTCCTCTCTTCTAATTTGATTTTATTTTCCTAATTGCAACTCTTTTCTTACTCTTTGATCATTTTTGCTTCATGGACACCTCATTATCAATTTGTACCTATAGAATACTAAATCCACCAATTAAAACAGAAATATAAATTTAATCCATAAAAAAATCCACGTAAACGTAAACGTTGAGTGTTATTTCTACACTCCGCGTATCTTTTGTATCTAGTGTTCTTGCTGTTGTCTGGTTATGCGTATTAAAGTCCTAGTGTTGTATTTCGTGTTTTTAAGAACGTTGTTGCGAATGCACTTTTGCGCATGTTTTTTTACATGTACGTTTGTGCATGTCCATTTGAGCGAGTGTGTTTGTGCATGTTTGTTGATTTGTATTAATGTCCTAGGATTGTAGTTTGTGTTTTCATGAACCTTTTTGCGAATGCACTTTTGCGTGAGTACTTTTGTGCATGATTTTGTACTTTTACTTATGTGCGTGTTGTTTGTAGCGAGTGTTTTTTGTAAACGTTTCTTGATGCGCATTCGTGTCCTCGAACTGTAGCGGGTATTTTCATGATCGCTTTTGGAATCCAATTTTGACCATGTTCGAGTCCGAATTTGGAAATTTGACATTAGACAGGAATTGTTGCCAGCTGAAATAGCTTTCTAATGCCGCCGGAACCAGTTAACTTGGGTTCCGGATGAGAAAGTTATGCTCGACTTCGTGGACACTACCGAAGATGTTGAGGGATCCTCTCTTCTAATTTGATTGTATTTTCCTAATTGCAACTCTTTTCTTACTCTTTGATCATTTTTTCTTCATGGACACCTCATTATCAATTTGCACCTATAGAATACTAAATCCACCAATTAAAACAGAAATATAAATTTAATCCATAAAAAAATCCACGTAAACGTAAACGTTGAGTGTTATTTCTACACTCCGCTGTATCTTTTGTATCTAGTGTTCTTGCTGTTGTTTGGTTATGCGTATTAAAGTCCTAGTGTTGTATTTCGTGTTTTTAAGAACGTTGTTGCGAATGCACTTTTGCGCATGTTTTATTACATGCACGTTTGTGCATGTCCATTTGAGCGAGTGTGTTTGTGCATGTTTGTTGATTTGTATTAATGTCCTAGGATTGTAGTTTGTGTTTTCATGAACCTTTTTGCGAATGCAGTTTTGCGTGAGTACTTTTGTGCATGATTTTGTACTTTTACTTATGTGCTTATCTTTTGTAGCGAGTGTTTTTGTGCACGTTTCTTGATGCGCATTCGTGTCCTCGAACTGTAGCGGGTATTTTCATGATCGCTTTTGGAATCCAATTTTGACCATGTTCGAGTCCGAATTTGGAAATTTGACATTAGACAGGAATTGTAGCCAGCTGAAATAGCTTTCTAATGCCGCCGGAACACGTTTATTTGGAGTCCGGATGAGAAAGTTATGCTCGACTTCGTGGACACTACCGAAGATGTTGAGGGATCCTCTCTTCTAATTTCATTTTATTTTCCTAATTGCAACTCTTTTCTTACTCTTTGATCATTTTTGCTTCATGGACACGTCATTATCAATTTGTACCTATAGAATACTAAATCCACCAATGAAAAGAGAACTATAAATTAATCCATAAAAAAATCCACGTAAACGTAAACGTTGAGTGTTATTTCTACACTCCACTGTATCTTTTGTATCTAATGTTCTTGCTGTTGTTTGGTTATGCGTATTAAAGTCCTAGTGTTGTATTTCGTGTTTTTAAGAACGTTGTTGCGAATGCATTTTTGCGCATGTTTTATTACATGCACGTTTGTGCATGTCCATTTGAGCGAGTGTGTTTGTGCATGTTTGTTGTTTTGTATTAATGTCCTAGTATTGTAGTTTGTGTTTTCATGAACCTTTTTGCGAATGCAGTTTTGCGTGAGTACTTTTGTGCATGATTTTGTACTTTTACTTATGTGCTTATCTTTTGTAGCGAGTGTTTTTGTGAACGTTTCTTGATGCGCATTCGTGTCCTCGAACTGTAGCGGGTATTTTCATGATCGCTTTTGGAATCCAATTTTGACCATGTTCGAGTCCGAATTTGGAAATTTGACATTAAACAGGAATTGTAGCCAGCTGAAATAGCTTTCTAATGTCGCCGCAACTAGTTTATTTGGAGTTCGGATGAGAAAGTTATGCTCGACTTCGTGGACACTACCGAAGATGTTGAGGGATCCTCTCTTCTAATTTCATTTTATTTTCCTAATTGCAACTCTTTTCTTACTCTTTGATCATTTTTGCTTCATGGACACCTCATTATCAATTTGTACCTGTAGAATACTAAATCCACCAATGAAAAGAGAAATATAAATTAATCCATAAAAAAATCCACGTAAACGTAAACGTTGAGTGTTATTTCTACACTCCACTGTATCGTTTGTATCTAATGTTCTTGCTGTTGTTAGGTTATGCGTATTAAAGTCCTAGTGTTGTATTTCGTGTTTTTAAGAACGTTGTTGCGAATGCACTTTTGCGCATGATTTTTTACACGTACGTTTGTGCATGCCCATTTGAGCGAGTGTGTTTGTGCATGTTTGTTGATTTGTATTAATGTCCTAGGATTGTAGTTTGTGTTTTCATGAACCTTTTTGCGAATGCACTTTTGCGTGAGTACTTTTGTGCATGATTTTGTACTTTTACTTATGTGCTTATCTTTTGTAGCGAGTGTTTTTGTGCACGTTTCTTGATGCGCATTCGTGTCCTCGAACTGTAGCGGGTATTTTCATGATCGCTTTTGGAATCCAATTTTGACCATGTTCGAGTCCGAATTTGGAAATTTGACATTAGACAGGAATTGTAGCCAGCTGAAATAGGTTTCTAATGCAGCCGGAACCAGTTGATTTGGAGTCCGGATGAGAAAGTTATGGTCGACTTCGTGGACACTACCGAAGATGTTGAGGGATCCTCTCTTCTAATTTGATTTTATTTTCCTAATTGCAACTCTTTTCTTACTCTTTGATTATTTTTGCTTCATGGACACCTCATTATCAATTGGTACCTATAGATTACTAAATCCACCAATGAAAAGAGAAATATAAATAATCCATAATAAAATCCACGTAAACGTAAACGTTGAGTGTTATTTCTACACTCCACTGTATCTTTTGTATCTAATGTTCTTGCTGTTGTCTGGTTATGCGTATTAAATTCCTAGTGTTGTATTTCGTGTTTTTAAGAACGTTGTTGCGAATGCACTTTTGCGCATGTTTTATTACATGCACGTTTGTGCATGTCCATTTGAGCGAGTGTGTTTGTTCATGTTTGTTGATTTGTATTAATGTCCTAGTATTGTAGTTTGTGTTTTCATGAACCTTTTTGCGAATGCAGTTTTGCGTGAGTACTTTTGTGCATGATTTTGTACTTTTACTTATGTGCTTATCTTTTGTAGCGAGTGTTTTTGTGCACGGTTCTTGATGCGCATTCGTGTCCTCGAACTGTAGCGGGTATTTTCATGATCACTTTTGGAATCCAATTTTGACCATGTTCGAGTCCGAATTTGGAAATTTGACATTAGACAGGGATTGTTGCCAGCTGAAATAGCTTTCTAATGCCGCCGGAACCAGTTAACTTGGGTTCCGGATGAGAAAGTTATGCTCGACTTCGTGGACACTACCGAAGATGTTGAGGGATCCTCTCTTCTAATTTGATTTTATTTTCCTAATTGCAACTCTTTTCTTGCTCTTTGATCATTTTTTCTTCATGGACACCTCATTATCAATTTGCACCTATAGAATACTAAATCCACCAATTAAAACAGAAATATAAATTTAATCCATAAAAAAATCCACGTAAACGTAAACGTTGAGTGTTATTTCTACACTCCGCTGTATCTTTTGTATCTAGTGTTCTTGCTGTTGTTTGGTTATGCGTATTAAAGTCCTAGTGTTGTATTTCGTGTTTTTAAGAACGTTGTTGCGAATGCACTTTTGCGCATGTTTTATTACATGCACGTTTGTGCATGTCCATTTGAGCGAGTGTGTTTGTGCATGTTTGTTGATTTGTATTAATGTCCTAGGATTGTAGTTTGTGTTTTCATGAACCTTTTTGCGAATGCAGTTTTGCGTGAGTACTTTTGTGCATGATTTTGTACTTTTACTTATGTGCTTATCTTTTGTAGCGAGTGTTTTTGTGCACGTTTCTTGATGCGCATTCGTGTCCTCGAACTGTAGCGGGTATTTTCATGATTGCTTTTGGAATCCAATTTTGACCATGTTCGAGTCCGAATTTGGAAATTTGACATTAGACAGGAATTGTAGCCAGCTGAAATAGCTTTCTAATGCTGCCGCAACCAGTTTATTTGGAGTCCGGATGACAAAGTTATGCTCGACTTCGTGGACACTACTGAAGATGTTGAGGGATCCTCTCTTCTAATTTCATTTTATTTTCCTAATTGCAACTCTTTTCTTACTCTTTGATCATTTTTGCTTCATGGACACCTCATTATCAATTGGTACCTTTAGATTACTAAATCCACCAATGAAAAGAGAAATATAAATAATCCATAAAAAAATCCACGTAAACGTAAACGTTGAGTGTTATTTCTACACTCCACTGTATCTTTTGTATCTAATGTTCTTGCTGTTGTCTGGTTATGCGTATTAAATTCCTAGTGTTGTATTTCGTGTTTTTAAGAACGTTGTTGCGAATGCACTTTTGCGCATGTTTTATTACATGCACGTTTGTGCATGTCCATTTGAGCGAGTGTGTTTGTGCATGTTTGTTGATTTGTATTAATGTCCTAGTATTGTAGTTTGTGTTTTCATGAACCTTTTTGCGAATGCAGTTTTGCGTGAGTACTTTTGTGCATGATTTTGTACTTTTACTTATGTGCTTATCTTTTGTAGCGAGTGTTTTTGTGCACGGTTCTTGATGCGCATTCGTGTCCTCGAACTGTAGCGGGTATTTTCATGATCGCTTTTGGAATCCAATTTTGACCATGTTCGAGTCCGAATTTGGAAATTTGACATTAGACAGGAATTGTTGCCAGCTGAAATAGCTTTCTAATGCCGCCGGAACCAGTTAACTTGGGTTCCGGATGAGAAAGTTATGCTCGACTTCGTGGACACTACCGAAGATGTTGAGGGATCCTCTCTTCTAATTTGATTTTATTTTCCTAATTGCAACTCTTTTCTTACCCTTTGATCATTTTTTCTTCATGGACACCTCATTATCAATTTGCACCTATAGAATACTAAATCCACCAATTAAAACAGAAATATAAATTTAATCCATAAAAAAATCCACGTAAACGTAAACGTTGAGTGTTATTTCTACACTCCGCTGTATCTTTTGTATCTAGTGTTCTTGCTGTTGTTTGGTTATGCGTATTAAAGTCCTAGTGTTGTATTTCGTGTTTTTAAGAACGTTGTTGCGAATGCACTTTTGCGCATGTTTTATTACATGCACGTTTGTGCATGTCCATTTGAGCGAGTGTGTTTGTGCATGTTTGTTGATTTGTATTAATGTCCTAGGATTGTAGTTTGTGTTTTCATGAACCTTTTTGCGAATGCAGTTTTGCGTGAGTACTTTTGTGCATGATTTTGTACTTTTACTTATGTGCTTATCTTTTGTAGCGAGTGTTTTTGTGCACGTTTCTTGATGCGCATTCGTGTCCTCGAACTGTAGCGGGTATTTTCATGATCGCTTTTGGAATCCAATTTTGACCATGTTCGAGTCCGAATTTGGAAATTTGACATTAGACAGGAATTGTAGCCAGCTGAAATAGCTTTCTAATGCCGCCGGAACACGTTTATTTGGAGTCCGGATGAGAAAGTTATGCTCGACTTCGTGGACACTACCGAAGATGTTGAGGGATCCTCTCTTCTAATTTCATTTTATTTTCCTAATTGCAACTCTTTTCTTACTCTTTGATCATTTTTGCTTCATGGACACCTCATTATCAATTTGTACCTATAGAATACTAAATCCACCAATGAAAAGAGAACTATAAATTAATCCATAAAAAAATCCACGTAAACGTAAACGTTGAGTGTTGTTTCTGCACTCCACAGTATCTTTTGTATCTAATGTTCTTGCTGTTGTTTGGTTATGCGTATTAAAGTCCTAGTGTTGTATTTCGTGTTTTTAAGAACGTTGTTGCGAATGCACTTTTGCGCATGTTTTTTTACATGTACGTTTGTGCATGTCCATTTGAGCGAGTGTGTTTGTGCATGTTTGTTGATTTGTATTAATGTCCTAGGATTGTAGTTTGTGTTTTCATGAACCTTGTTGCGAATGCAATTTTGCGTGAGTACTTTTGTGCATGATTTTGTACTTTTACTTATGTGCGTGTCGTTTGTAGCGAGTGTTTTTTGTAAACGTTTCTTGATGCGCATTCGTGTCCTCGAACTGTAGCGGGTATTTTCATGATCGCTTTTGGAATCCAATTTTGACCATGTTCGAGTCCGAATTTTGAAATTTGACATTAGACAGGAATTGTAGCCAGCTGAAATAGGTTTCTAATGCCGCCCGAACCAGTTGATTTGGAGTCCGGATGAGAAAGTTATGCTCGACTTCGTGGACACTACCGAAGATGTTGAGGGATCCTCTCTTCTAATTTGATTTTATTTTCCTTATTGCAACTCTTTTCTTACTCTTTGATCATTTTTGCTTCATGGAGACCTCATTATCAATTTGTACCTATAGAATACTAAATCCACCAATTAAAACAGAAATATAAATTTAATCCATAAAAAAATCCACGTAAACGTAAACGTTGAGTGTTATTTCTACACTCCGCTGTATCTTTTGTATCTAGTGTTCTTGCTGTTGTTTGGTTATGCGTATTAAAGTCCTAGTGTTGTATTTCGTGTTTTTAAGAACGTTGTTGCGAATGCACTTTTGCGCATGTTTTATTACATGCACGTTTGTGCATGTCCATTTGAGCGAGTGTGTTTGTGCATGTTTGTTGATTTGTATTAATGTCCTAGGATTGTAGTTTGTGTTTTCATGAACCTTTTTGCGAATGCAGTTTTGCGTGAGTACTTTTGTGCATGATTTTGTACTTTTACTTATGTGCTTATCTTTTGTAGCGAGTGTTTTTGTGCACGTTTCTTGATGCGCATTCGTGTCCTCGAACTGTAGCGGGTATTTTCATGATCGCTTTTGGAATCCAATTTTGACCATGTTCGAGTCCGAATTTGGAAATTTGACATTTGACAGGAATTGTAGCCAGCTGAAATAGCTTTCTAATGTCGCCGCAACTAGTTTATTTGGAGTCCGGATGAGAAAGTTATGCTCGACTTCGTGGACACTACCGAAGATGTTGAGGGATCCTCTCTTCTAATTTCATTTTATTTTCCTAATTGCAACTCTTTTCTTACCCTTTGATCATTTTTTCTTCATGGACACCTCATTATCAATTTGCACCTATAGAATACTAAATCCACCAATTAAAACAGAAATATAAATTTAATCCATAAAAAAATCCACGTAAACGTAAACGTTGAGTGTTATTTCTACACTCCGTTGTATCTTTTGTATCTAGTGTTCTTGCTGTTGTTTGGTTATGCGTATTAAAGTCCTAGTGTTGTATTTCGTGTTTTCAAGAACGTTGTTGCGAATGCACTTTTGCGCATGTTTTTATACATGTACGTTTGTGCATGTCCATTTGAGCGAGTGTGTTTGTGCATGTTTGTTGATTTGTATTAATGTCCTAGGATTGTAGTTTGTGTTTTCATGAACCTTTTTGCGAATGCACTTTTGCGTGAGTACTTTTGTGCATGATTTTGTACTTTTACTTATGTGCGTATCTTTTGTAGCGAGTGTTTTTGTGCACGTTTCTTGATGCGCTTTCGTGTCCTCGAACTGTAGCGGGTATTTTCATGATCGCTTTTGGAATCCAATTTTGACCATGTTCGAGTCCGAATTTGGAAATTCGACATTAGACAGGAATTGTAGCCAGCTGAAATAGCTTTCTAATGCCGCCAGAGCCAGTTGATTTGGAGTCCGGATGAGAAAGTTATGCTCGACTTCGTGGACACTACCGAAGATGTTGAGGGATCCTCTCTTCTAATTTGATTTTATTTTCCTAATTGCAACTCTTTGCTTACTTTTTGATCATTTTTGCATCCTGGACACCTCATTATCAATTTGTACCTATAGAATACTAAATCCACCAATTAAAACAGAAATATTGTAGCACCCCCCTATTAGTCGGGCGATAAATCGAACCGGTTTGTCGGAATTCTATATACTTAGCGGAAGCAAAGGATCTCTTTGTAATTTTTAAAACTTTGGAATGGGGCGAAAATGCAATTATCAAAAATATTTTCTTTTGGGTATTGAAAACTTTGCACCTTCGAAAAAAAAACTTTTCTTAGGTTACTCTAGCCGAATAAAGTTTTCGTTTGGAAACAAGTTTCGAGGGGAAATTTTTTCGTTCGAGTGCTACAGTATCACTATCGGTTTTCGGTTCGAGAAGAAATCAGAGTTTAGAAAGGTTATTTTGGTGAATAAATCGGAATTCACTAATGGAGGCGTGAAAATAGCAAAACACGAAACTTACTATATTATAATCGGAGTTAAGTACGATTCATACCGGAAAATGAGTTCAAAAGGTACGAAAAGAAAATGTTACGGTTTAATATTACATCACCAAAAGAAAACCCCAAAATATATGGCATCGTTCATAGGTCCTCGTACAACTTCCAACAAAATCCCGGGCAAGACCTCGATCCGCTACTCGACCCATCCCGGTTGAGAACTACTACTACCTGCAATTAAAAGACATCTATATGAGCTATAAAGCTCAGTAAGAAATCCGGGTAATATCGAACTTTGAAAATACGTTATACATAACATATAATATTATATACCCATTCTTACCCACGTTCCGTACCACAACACAAGACAATCGGTCAAATCACGTAATTCACGAAAACACATCATTCACACAAAATCACGTACTTATGCAAAATGACTAAAATGCCCTTTTTACGAAAATCATGAAAAACACACTTTTCGTTTTTGTCGGATCCGTGAAAGATTAATTTATGTACCTGAGTAATAAACCTGTTACGAGCCCGTTTTCACTAAGTGGGGATCAAACCACTACACACATCATCCTAGTTGGATACCGGCCCACTATATCCGAGTTGTTTATTACCCGATATTCCATTAATCTTTCAATTTAAAAACCTTTTAATGCAACTTTTCGAAATCATGCTTATGACCCACACGTAACATCACAAACATCAATCAAGTACCACAAAGTCACACAAATATCACAATTTACCACATAATTATAATTTGGGCAAGAATCCCCAAATTCACACATATAAACACACAACCACACACGGCACACACCACATGCACATTCAGCACACACACACACATATTCAGCACACACACATGCAGCCAACACACTAAACATCACCATTTAATATGAAACCATGCTTGTAAAGTAAGCACCCCTTTTTTTTACCTTTCATTAAATGAACTTATCACCACATCTAGGTAATAATCCATTCCAATAAATTCTCACAGCAATAATAAACACATCCATGCAGCCATTTAAGGTACACAATCCAAATCTCATCACTCAAAGTCATTAAATCAAAGACATGAAAATAAAAGCACAAAACATAATAATTGACATGCAAGTTATCCTAATTTCGAAATAATAGCAAACTAATTCCAAAAATTCCCAAATTAAATACTAGGACTCCTAACTGACCCAAATTTCAGTTTCTGAAATTATTTTGAATTTTCACAAAGTTTCGAATTTTCTTGAAATTAAAAACTAGAAAATTCCATTTTTTTCCTTTTAAAAATCCAAAACTCTATTATAATCTTAATTACTTCGAAATCTTTGTAAGTAAAACTTTTTCCCCATTTAATACTCACTGGAAAACAGATCCAAACTTTAGAAATGAGATATTTTTTTGGAAATTGCAGTTTCGACCCTAAAGTTTCAAGATTTACACATGCAACCACACTAGAAGTTCAAAATCAACTTTTTCATGGAAAACCCTTAACAAATTTGAAATTCTATTTTATTAGATGCAGAAATCGAAGTTGAAAAGTCACTTTATGCAGAAATTTCGAAAATTACATATTTTACCCCAAACTCTCTAGATCTTCACATGCAATACCACTAAAAGTTCAAAAACCACTTTTTCTTACAAAACTTTCTTAAATCCGAAATTTTTGTTCAATAAATGCTGGAAAACAGTTTTGAAAACACTTTTCGGACTGACTTTACAAAAATTACAGATTTGGCCCAAACTTTCGAAGATCTACACATGCAACCACAAAAAGTTAAAAATCTCATTTTCTTGAAAACCCCTTTTTGAAATCTGAAATTTTTAAGGCTTTTGGCCAATAAATGTTGTATCTAACCACTATCAACATAGATGATGCATGCAAGAACAAGAAATTAACAAGAAACACTCATTTTCCATTTTTCTTCAAAAAGCCCCAAATTTTTCGAAATCATTCCCAATCTTTTAAAATTTTCTGAAAATCAATTTCATACTATTGATGCCCTTTAATTGCAGCAAGAAATCGAAATTTCTTACCTTAAGAAGCCGAAAGAAAAGATGGAGGAAAATCGAAGGAAATGCTTCAAAGGTTGATGCCAAGGTCTTGCCAAACTATTTTGATGGTGAAGGAGATGGAGTGGATTTTCAAGTGAGATGTATATTTTTCTTGGTGAATGATGTTTTAGGCTACTCCAAGTCCTTGGTTAAATAGGGGAATTTTAGAGTAATTTTTCATTTTCTTTGAAAAACAAGAGATGAGGTGGAAGAAGATGAAGAATGGAGGTGGTGGTGAGGTCTCGGTGGAATGGGGGAGAGGAAGACAAGTAATGGGTGATGTGTTGCAAGAAGGAATTAGAAGAGTGTATTTTCATATCTTGAGTGTGGATTAACGAAATGATCACAAGATGACAAGTGTTAAGTCATGCAAAAATCCTACTAATTTTATTTATTTAAATTAAATCCACTTGCATAACACACACACACATTTCGGATAACACACACATACATAAATAAATATATCATATATATGATATATATGTAAATATACTCTAACATACAATGCAAGTATTAGTATATATGTATATATATGTATGCATGCATGTATGCACGTGTATGTATATATATATATATTCCACATAATTTTCAAATAATTTATCAAATAAATAACATACGCGATTATTCACATAAACCACGTAAATCACGAAAATCACGAAATTCCATAGTATTTCAATCACATAATTCACACATATATATCCACTCACAAATTTCACAAAATAAATCACCACATAATAACGCACGTAATTATTCACGTAATGCATATAATTAAATTCACGTAAGTCATATAAATATTATCACGTAATAATATTACCTAAGGGTTCTTAAGTTAGAAATATTAGTCTCGGGTTTTAGGGTTTTCGGGTTTTTGGAAAGGTGGGGTGTTACAATCTCCCCCCCTTAAAGAAATTTTGTCCCCAAAATTGTTACCTGAACAACTCGGGGTAACGTTCGCGCATTTCTTCTTCTCGTTCCCACGTGGCTTCTTCGGGCGTATGGTTTTGCCAAAGGATTTTAACAAACTTAAGGTCTCGGTTTCGAAGGGTTTTGGTTTTGAAATCAAGTATTTGGGAAGGTTTCTCTTCGTAGGATAGGTTGGGGTTTAGTTCGACCGGTTCGGTTTTCAATACATGGTCGGGGCTGCGAATATATTTTCGAAGCATCGAAACGTGAAAGACATTGTGAAAGTTGGATAAGTTGGGTGGTAAGGCTAGTCGGTAGGCGCGAGTACCAACTTTGTCGAGAATTTCGAATGGGCCAATATATCGCGGTGCTAATTTTCCCTTCTTTCCAAATCGCATAATTCCTTTGAAAGGTGCCACTTTTAAGAATACGGAGTCTCCGACTTCGAATTCGAGATCTCTCCTTCGGGTGTTGGCATAGCTTTCTTGCCGATTTTGGGCGATTTGCATTTTCTCCCGAATGTTTTTGATTATATCGACGGTTTGTTGAACTAGGTCGGGACAAAGAAATTTTCTTTCGCCAATCTCGTCCCAATGGAGCGGGGACCTACACTTGCGGCCGTAAAGAGCTTCGTAGGGTGCCATTCCATTTGACGAGTGAAAGCTATTGTTGTACGCGAATTCGATTAGTGGGAGGCGGGATTCCCAATTTCCTCCAAAGTCGAGAATACAAGCGCGGAGAAGATCTTCTAGGGTTTTGATAGTTCGTTCGGATTGACCGTCGGTTTGGGGGTGATAGGCGGTGCTGAATTTTAATCGCGTTCCAAGGGTTTCGTGTAATCTTTTCCAGAATCTTGACGTAAATCGAGGGTCTCGGTCGGAAATAATTGAGACGGGAACACCGTGGAGTCGGACTATCTCGCGGACGTATAGTTCGGTTAGTTTTTCTAAACTAAACGTCATTCGGATCGGAAGAAAGTGAGCTGTTTTGGTCAGTCGGTCAACGATCACCCAAATAGCGTCGGATCCTCTTTGGGTCTTCGGAAATCCTTGCACGAAGTCCATTGTGATAGCTTCCCATTTCCATTCCGGAATTAGGTTCGATTGAAGTAGACCTCCGGGCCTTTGATGTTCTGCTTTGACTTGTTGGCACACCAGGCATTCCGCTACGAATCGGGCCACGTCTTTCTTCATTCCAGGCCACCAGTAGAGCCTTTTAAGGTCTTGGTACATTTTGGTTTCTCCGGGATGGCAAGTGTACGTGGTTTGGTGAGCTTCGGTTAAGATGAGTTGGCGAACATTTGGATCATCGGGGACGTAAATGCGATTTTGGAATCGGACGAGACCATCTTTGGTGATTTGAAAGTTGGGATTGGATTCGAGGTTGTGGCGAATTTTGAGAATTTGCGGATCGTTTTGTTGGGCTGATCTGATCGATTCTCCCAAGTTAGGTTGGACTATGAGGGCGTTGATCGATTTGCGGCTAAGTGCGTCGGCGACCACATTTGCTTTGCCGGGGTGGTAGAGTATCTCGCAGTCGTAATCTTTGACTAGTTCGAGCCATCTTCGTTGCCTCATGTTCAAGTCCTTTTGGGTGAAGAAGTATTTCAGACTCTTGTGATCGGTGTAGATGGTACACTTTTCACCATAAAGATAGTGTCGCCAAATCTTGAGTGCGAAAACGACGGCGGCTAATTCGAGATCGTGCGTTGGATAATTGCGTTCATACTCTTTGAGTTGACGTGAGGCGTAGGCAATGACTTTCCCATTTTGCATGAGTACGGCGCCTAATCCTAATTTCGAGGCGTCGCTGTAGACTATGAATTCTCCGACTTTCTCTGGTAGTGCGAGAATTGGTGCTGATGTGAGTCGAGCCTTTAACTCGGTAAAACTGGCGTCGCATTCGGGCGTCCATTGGTACTTGACGTCCTTTCGAGTTAATCGGGTGAGTGGAGAGGCAAGCTTTGAGAAATCCTTTACGAATTTGCGGTAGTAGCCGGCTAGTCCAAGGAAGCTTCGGATTTCCTTCGCGTTCTTCGGAATTGACCAATTTGACACGGCTTCTATTTTGCTGGGATCGACGGAGATTCCTTGTTCTGAAACAATGTGACCAAGGAAAGCCACACTCGATAACCAGAATTCGCATTTGCTGAACTTGGCGTATAGTTGATGTGATCGAAGGGTTTGGAGTACGGTACGAAGGTGCGACATATGATCTTCTTGGGTTTTGGAGTAGATGAGAATGTCGTCGATGAAGACAATCACGAACGGGTCCAAGTATTGATGAAAGACTCGGTTCATAAGGTCCATGAAAGCTGCGGGGCGTTGGTTAAACCGAAGGGCATGACCACGAATTCATAGTGGCCGTATCGGGTTCTGAAAGCCGTTTTGGGGATATCGGATTCTTTGATTTTGAGTTGGTGGTAACCGGATCGGAGATCGATTTTTGAGAAGACCGATGAGCCTTGGAGTTGGTCGAAGAGATCATCAATTCGAGGAAGAGGGTATTTATTCTTGATTGTGACTTTGTTGAGTTCACGGTAATCGATGCAAAGGCGGAGGGATCCGTCTTTCTTTTTGACAAAGAGAACCGGAGCGCCCCACGGAGAATGGCTGGGTCGAACATAGCCTTTGTCGAGCAATTCTTGGACTTGGTCTTTCAGCTCGTTCAATTCCATCGGGGCCATACGGTACGGTGCTTTGGAAATTGGCGCAGCTCCGGGAATGAGATTAATTTCGAACTCGATTTCTCGATCGGGTGGGAGTCCGGGAATATCGTCGGGAAATACGTCGGGAAATTCTTGGACAGCTCGAATGTCGGAAATTTGAGCTTTGGGGTCGGACTCGGATTTTAGAATGTCCACTAAGTAGCCGGAATGACCCTTGTGAATGAGTTTGACTGCTTTGATCGCGGATATGATTGGAATCGAGCTCTTGGGCTGACTTCGGAATTTTAGGGTTTTGCCGTTCGGAAGAGGAAAGATAACCGTTTTGGAGGCACAATCGATTTGGGCTTTGAATTTGGTTAACCAATCCATGCCTAGTATAACTTTGAAATTTTGGATCGGTAGGAGGATTAGGTCGAAATTCATGGTTTGAGTATGAACTCGGATTGGACAATTGATTATGACTAGGTTAGAGCACATTTCTTCGCCAGAGGGAATGAGGATTCGGTATTCGTAATTCAGTCGATTTGGTTCGAGATTTAAGTGCGCAATTATGTCGTTCGATATAAAGGAATGAGTAGAGCCGGAATCAATAAGAGCATAAATGGGTTCTTCGAGGATAAATATGGTACCTGATATCATAGACGGGTCTTGCTCAATCTGTTCTTGAGTCATGGCGAACACTCGGCCGGGGACGTTCGGTGGAGGTTTCGGGCAGTCTTTCACCATGTGTCCGGGCTGATGGCATCGAAAGCAACTTCTCGTTCCTTGTATGCATTCTCCGGAGTGACTCTTTCCACACTTTGGGCAGGTTGGCCTTGGCGGCGGTGGCGGTGGTCCGGTTGGTTGGCGGAGGGGCTGCATTCCTTTCCCTCGGAAGGGGCGGTCGCCAAAGTTGTGCTTTTTCCACGGGCGTTGAGTAACTCCTTGTGGTCGGCGGCTGTTTTGAATGTCTCGTTGTCTTGGGCAGCCATGAGTGCTTTGTCTACGAGTTGGCGGAAAGTTGAGGCGTCGGACATACGAATGTCTCTACGGATTTCTGGTTGGAGGCCACGAATGAAATGGTTCTTCTTTTCTTCGGCGTCTCGGGCGATGAATGGGGCGTAGAGGCAGCCACGTTCGAAACGGCGAATGTATTCGATCATCGGTAAGTCGCCTTGTCGGAGTTCGAGAAATTCTTCGAGTTTGTGGGCTCGCACGTCTTTCGAGAAATATTTTTCGAAGAATTGAACTTTGAATTCAGTCCATGGCAAAGTTTCGAGGTTCGTTCCTTCTTTGATTCCTTCCCACCAGTGACGAGCTTCATTTCGGAGTAGAAATATGGCAAAGTGCACGCGATCGCGGTCGGTCATTTGCATGTAGTCGTATATGACTTCGAGAGATTTGATCCACTCTTCGGCTATGGTGGGGTCGGTTCCACCGTGGAATTCGGATGGGTTCATTCGGAGGAATCGTTCGTATATAGCTTGATGCGCATTAATTTGGGGCGCGGTTTGGTTACGTTGGAGGAGTTGTTCGATTTGACGTTGGTGGTTTTGGGCTTGTTCACGGATTAGGTTCGAAAGATCGTTAATGGTTTGATTGGGGTCTTGTGGTTCATTGGTGGGAGTGTTCGAGTTTCCTCGGGTTATACGTCTCGCCATTATTTCTATATTAATTATCATTAGTAAGTAAAGCAATTAGAACACATAAATAAAATAATGCACATACTTTACCGGATGGTCCGAGCTTCGCGTCTCGAGTAGTCTCTAAACCCGTGAAGTTCGTACGAGTATCTATGAACCATGCTCTGATACCACTGTCTGTAGCACCCCCCTATTAGTTGGGCGATAAATCGAACCGGTTTGTCGGAATTCTATATACTTAGCGGAAGCAAAGGATCTCTTTGTAATTTTTAAAACTTTGGAATGGGGCGAAAATGCAATTATCAAAAATATTTTCTTTTGGGTATTGAAAACTTTGCACCTTCGAAAAAAACACTTTTCTTAGGTTACTCTAGCCGAATAAAGTTTTCGTTTGGAAACAAGTTTCGAGGGGAAATTTTTTCGTTCGAGTGCTACAGTATCACTATCGGTTTTCGGTTCGAGAAGAAATCAGAGTTTAGAAAGGTTATTTTGGTGAATAAATCGGAATTCACTAATGGAGGCGTGAAAATAGCAAAACACGAAACTTACTATATTATAATCGGAGTTAAGTACGATTCATACCGGAAAATAAGTTCAAAAGGTACGAAAAGAAAATGTTACGGTTTAATATTACATCACGAAAAGAAAACCCCAAAATATATGGCATCGTTCATAGGTCCTCGTACAACTTCCAACAAAATCCCGGGCAAGACCTCGATCCGCTACTCGACCCATCCCGGTTGAGAACTACTACTACCTGCAATTAAAAGACATCTATATGAGCTATAAAGCTCAGTGAGAAATCCGGGTAATATCGAACTTTGAAAATACGTTATACATAACATATAATATTATATACCCATTCTTACCCACGTTCCGTACCACAACACAAGACAATCGGTCAAATCACGTAATTCACGAAAACACATCATTCACACAAAATCACGTACTTATGCAAAATGACTAAAATGTCCTTTTTACGAAAATCATGAAAAACACACTTTTCGTTTTTGTCGGATCCGTGAAAGATTAATTTCTGTACCTGAGTAATAAACCTGTTACGAGCCCGTTTTCACTAAGTGGGGATCAAACCACTACACACATCATCCTAGTTGGATACCGCCCCACTATATCCGAGTTGTTTATTACCCGATATTCCATTAATCTTTCAATTTAAAAACCTTTTAATGCAACTTTTCGAAATCATGCTTATGACCCACACATAACATCACAAACATCAATCAAGTACCACAAAGTCACACAAATATCACAATTTACCACATAATTATAATTTGGGCAAGAATCCCCAAATTCACACATATAAACACACAACCACACACGGCACACACCACATGCACATTCAGCACACACACACACATATTCAGCACACACACATGCAGCCAACACACTAAACATCACCATTTAATATGAAACCATGCTTGTAAAGTAAGCACCCCTTTTTTTTACCTTTCATTAAATGAACTTATCACCACATCTAGGTAATAATCCATTCCAATAAATTCTCACAGCAATAATAAACACATCCATGCAGCCATTTTAGGTACACAATCCAAATCTCATCACTCAAAGTCATTAAATCAAAGACATGAAAATAAAAGCACAAAACATAATAATTGACATGCAAGTTATCCTAATTTCGAAATAATAGCAAACTAATTCCAAAAATTCCCAAATTAAATACTAGGACTCCTAACTGACCCAAATTTCAGTTTCTGAAATTATTTTGAATTTTCACAAAGTTTCGAATTTTCTTGAAATTAAAAACTAGAAAATTCCATTTTTTTCCTTTTAAAAATCCAAAACTCTATTATAATCTTAATTACTTCGAAATCTTTGTAAGTAAAACTTTTTCCCCATTTAATACTCACTGGAAAACAGATCCAAACTTTAGAAATGAGATATTTTTTTGGAAATTGCAGTTTCGACCCTAAAGTTTCAAGATTTCGGGTTTTTGGAAAGGTGGGGTGTTACAAATATAAATTTAATCCATAAAAAAATCCACGTAAACGTAAACGTTGAGTGTTATTTCTACACTCCTCTGTATCTTTTGTATCTAGTGTTCTTGCTGTTGTTTGGTTATGCGTATTAAAGTCCTAGTGTTGTATTTCGTGTTTTTAAGAACGTTGTTGCGAATGCACTTTTGCGCATGTTTTTTTACATGTACGTTTGTGCATGTCCATTTGAGCGAGTGTGTTTGTGCATGTTTGTTGATTTGTATTAATGTCCTAGGATTGTAGTTTGTGTTTTCATGAACCTTTTTGCGAATGCACTTTTGCGTGAGTACTTTTGTGCATGATTTTATACTTTTACTTATGTGCGTATCTTTTCTAGCGAGTGTTTTTGTGCACGTTTCTTGATGCGCATTCGTGTCCTCGAACTGTAGCCGGTATTTTCATGATCGCTTTTGGAATCCAATTTTGACCATGTTCGAGTCCGAATTTGGAAATTTGACATTAGACAGGAATTGTAGCCAGCTGAAATAGCTTTCTAATGCCGCCGGAGCCAGTTGATTTGGAGTCCGGAAGAGAAAGTTATGCTCGACTTCGTGGACACTACCGAAGATGTTGAGGGATCCTCTCTTTTCTAATTTGATTTTATTTTCCTAATTGCAACTCTTTTCTTACTCTTTGATCATTTTTGCTTCATGGACACCTCATTATCAATTTGTACCTATAGAATACTAAATCCACCAATTAAAACAGAAATATAAATTTAATCCATAAAAAAATCCACGTAAACGTAAACGTTGAGTGTTATTTCTACACTCCGCTGTATCTTTTGTATCTAGTGTTGTTACTGTTGTTTGGTTATGCGTATAAAAGTCCTAGTGTTGTATTTCGTGTTTTTAAGAACGTTGTTGCGAATGCACTTTTGCGCATATTTTTTTACATGTACGTTTGTGCATGTCCATTTGAGCGAGTGTGTTTGTGCATGTTTGTTGATTTGTATTAATGTCCTAGGATTGTAGTTTGTGTTTTCATGAACCTTTTTGCGAATGCACTTTTGCGTGAGTACTTTTGTGCATGATTTTGTACTTTTACTTATGTGCGTGTCTTTTGTAGCGAGTGTTTTTTGTAAACGTTTCTTGATGCGCATTCGTGTCCTCGAACTGTAGCGGGTATTTTCATGATCGCTTTTGGAATCCAATTTTGACCATGTTCGAGTCCGAATTTGGAAATTTGACATTAGACAGGAATTGTAGCCAGCTGAAATAGCTTTCTAATGCCGCCGGAACGAGTTGATTTGGAGTCCGGATGAGAAAGTTATGCTCGACTTCGTGGACACTACCGAAGATGTTGAGGGATCCTCTCTTCTAATTTGATTTTATTTTCCTAATTGCAACTCTTTTCTTACTCTTTGATCATTTTTGCTTCATGGACACCTCATTACCAATTTGTACCTATAGAATACTAAATCCACCAATTAAAACAGATATATAAATTTAATCCATAAAAAAATCCACGTAAACGTAAACGTTGAGTGTTATTTCTACACTCCGCTGTATCTTTTGTATCTAGTGTTCTTGTTGTTGTTTGTTTATGCGTATTAAAGTCCTAGTGTTGTATTTCGTGTTTTTAAGAACGTTGTTGCGAATGCACTTTTGCGCATGTTTTTTTACATGTATGTTTGTGCATGTCCATTTGAGCGAGTGTGTTTGTGCATGTTTGTTGATTTGTATTAATGTCCTAGGATTGTAGTTTGTGTTTTCATGAACCTATTTGCGAATGCACTTTTGCGTGAGTACTTTTGTGCATGATTTTGTACTTTTACTTCTGTGCGTGTCTTTTGTAGCGAGTGTTTTTTGTGCACGTTTCTTGATGCACACTCGTGTCCTCGAACTGTAGCGGGTATTTTCATGATCGCTTTTGGTATCCAATTTTGACCATGTTCGAGTACGAATTTGGAAATTTGACATTAGACAGGAATTGTATCCAGCTGAAATAGCTTTCTAATGCCGCCAGAACGAGTTGATTTGGAGTCCGGATGAGAAAGTTATGCTCGACTTCGTGGACACTACCGAAGATCTTGAGGGATCCTCTCTTCTAATTTGATTTTATTTTCCTAATTGCAACTCTTTTCTTACTCTTTGATCATTTTTGCTTCATGGACACCTCATTATCAATTTGTACCTATAGAATACTAAATGCACCAATTAAAACAGAAATATAAATTTAATCCATAAAAATATCCACGTAAACGTAAACGTTGAGTGTTATTTCTACACTCCAGTGTATCTTTTGTATCTAGAATCCTTGCTGTTGTTTGGTTATGCGTATTAAAGTCCTTGTGTTTTATTTCGTGTTTTTAAGAACGTTGTTGCGAATGCACTTTTGCGCATGCTTTTTTACATGT
The DNA here is from genome assembly GCF_000504015.1 of Erythranthe guttata. The sequence continues at coordinate 67,164 of NW_012193812.1, read as the reverse complement.
ACGTTTGTGCACGTCCATTTGAGCGAGTGTGTTTGTGCATGTTTGTTGATTTGTATTAATGTC
>NW_012193812.1:22798-66515 GCF_000504015.1 Erythranthe guttata | reverse complement strand
ATTAAAGTCCTAGTGTTGTATTTCATGGTTTTTAAGAACGTTGTTGCGAATGCACTTTTGCGCATGTTTTTTTACATGTACGTTTGTGCATGTCCTTTTGAGCGAGTGTGTTTGTGCATGTTTGTTGATTTGTATTAATGTCCTAGGATTGTAGTTTGCGTTTTCATGAACCTTTTGCCGAATGCACTTTTGCGTGAGTACTTTTGTGCATGATTTGGTACTTTTACTTATGTGCGTTTCTTTTGTAGCGAGTGTTGTTGTAAACGTTTCTTGATGCACATTCGTGTCCTCGAACTGTAGCGGGTATTTTCATAATCGCTTTTGGAATCCAATTTTGACCATGTTCGAGTCCGAATTTGGAAATTAGACATTAGACAGGAATTGTAGCCAGTTGAAATAGCTTTCTAATTCCGCCAGAACCAATTGATTTGGAGTCCGGATGAGTAAGTTATGCTCGACTTCGTGGACACTACCGAAGATGTTGAGGATCCTCTCTTCTAATTTGATTTTATTTTCCTAATGCAACTCTTTTCTTACTCTGTGATAATTTTTGATTCATGGACACCTCATTATCAATTTGTACCTATAGTATACTAAATCCCCCAATTAAAACAGATATATAAATTAATCCATAAAAAATCCACGTAAACGTAAACGTTGAGTGTTATTTCTACACTCCGCTGTATCTTTTGTATCTAGTGTTCTTGCTGTTGTTTGGTTATGCGTATTAAAGTCCAAGTGTTGTATTTCGTGTTTTTAAGAACATTGTTGCGAATGCACTTTTGCGCATGTTTCTTTACATGTGCGTTTGTGCATGTCCATTTGAGCGAGTGTGTTTTTGCGTGTTTGTTGATTTGTATTAATGTTCTAGGATTGTAGTTTGTGTATTCATGAAGCTTTGTGCAAATGCACTTTTGCATGAGTAATTTTGTGCATGATTTTGTACTTTTACTTATGTGCGTATCTTTTGTAGCGAGTATTTTTGTGCACGTTTCTTGATGCGCATTCGTGTCCTCGAACTGTAGCGGGTATTTTGATGATCGCTTTTGGAATCCAATTTTGACCATGTTCGAGTCCGAATTTGAAAATTTGACATTAGACAGGAATTGTAGCCAGCTGAAATAGCTTTCTAATGCCGCCGGAACCAGTTCATTTGGAGTCCGGATGAGAAAGTTATGCTCGACTTCGTGGACACTACCGAAGATGTTGAGGGATCCTCTCTTCTAATTTGATTTTATTTTCCAAATTGCAACTCTTTTCTTACTCTTTGATCATTTTTGCTTCATGGACACCTCATTATCAATTTGTACCTATAGAATACTAAATCCACCAATTAAAACAGATATATAAATTAATCCATAAAAAAATCCACGTAAACGTAAACGTTGAGTGTTATTTCTACACTCCGCTGTATCTTTTGTATCTAGTGTTCTTGCTGTTGTTTGGTTATGCGTATTAAAGTCCTAGTGTTGTATTTCGTGTTTTTAAGAACGTTGTTGCGAATGCACTTTTGCGCATGTTTTTTTACATGTACGTTTGTGCATGTCCTTTTGAGCGAGTGTGTTTGTGCCTGTTTGTTGATTTGTATTAATGTCCTAGGATTGTAGTTTATGTTTTCATGAACCTTTTTGCGAATGCACTTTTGCGTGAGTACTTTTGTGCATGATTTTGTACTTTTACTTATGTGCATGTCTTTTGTAGCGAGTGTTTTTGTAAACGTTTCTTGATGCGCATTCGTGTCCTCGAATTGTAGCCGGTATTTTCATGATCGCTTTTGGAATCCAATTTTGACCATGTTCGAGTCTGAATTTGGAAATTTGACATTAGACAGGAATTGTTGACAGCTGAAATAGCTTTCTAATGCCGCCGGAACCAGTTGATTTGGAGTCCGGATGAGAAAGTTATGCTCGACTTCGTGGACACTACCGAAGATGTTGAGGGATCCTCTCTTCTAATTTGATTTTATTTTCCTAATTGCAACTCTTTTCTTACTCTTTGATCATTTTTGCTTCATGGATACCTCATTATCAATTTGTACCTATAGAATACTAAATCCACCAATTAAAACAGAAATATAAATTTAATCCATAGAAAAATCCACGTAAACGTAAACGTTGAGTGTTATTTCTACACTCCGCTGTATCTTTTGTATCTAGTGTTCTTGCTGTTGTTTGGTTATGCGTATTAAAGTCCTAGTGCTGTATTTCGTGTTTTTATGAACGTTGTTGCGAATGCACTTTTGCGCATGTTTTTTTACATGTACGTTTGTGCATGTCCTTTTGAGCGAGTGTGTTTGTGCATGTTTGTTGATTTGTATTAATGTCCTAGGATTGTAGTTTGTGTTTTCATGAACCTTTTTGCGAATGCACTTTTGCGTGAGTACTTTTGTGCATGATTTTGTACTTTTACTTATGTGCGTGTCTTTTGTAGCGAGTGTTTTTTGTAAACGTTTCTTGATGCGCATTCGTGTCCTCGAACTGTAGCGGGTATTTTCATGATCGCTTTTGGAATCCAATTTTGACCACGTTCGAGTCCGAATTTGGAAATTTGACATTAGACAGGAATTGTTGCCAACTGAAATAGCTTTCTAATGCCGCCGGAACCAGTTGATTTGGAGTCCGGATGAGAAAGTTATGCTCGACCTCGTGGACACTACCGAAGATGTTGAGGGATCCTCTCTTCTAATTTGATTTTATTTTCCTAATTGCAACTCTTTTCTTACTCTTTGATCATTTTTGCTTCATGGACACCTCATTATCAATTTGTACCTATAGAATACTAAATCCACCAATTAAAACAGAAATATAAATTTAATCCATAGAAAAATCCACGTAAACGTAAACGTTGAGTGTTATTTCTACACTCCGCTGTATCTTTTGTATCTAGTGTTCTTGCTATTGTTTGGTTATGCGTATTAAAGTCCTAGTGTTGTATTTCGTATTTTTAAGAACGTTGTTGCGAATGCACTTTTGCGCATGTTTTTTTACATGTACGTTTGTGCATGTCCTTTTGAGCGAGTGTGTTTGTGCCTGTTTGTTGATTTGTATTAATGTCCTAGTATTGTAGTTTATGTTTTCATGAACCTTTTTGCGAATGCACTTTTGCGTGAGTACTTTTGTGCATGATTTTGTACTTTTACTTATGTGCGTGTCTTTTGTAGCGAGTGTTTTTTGTAAACGTTTCTTGATGCGCATTCGTGTCCTCGAACTGTAGCGGGTATTTTCATGATCGCTTTTGGAATCCAATTTTGACCATGTTCGAGTCCGAATTTGGAAATTTGGACATTAGACAGAATTGTTGCCAACTAAAATAGCTTTCTTATGCCGCCGGAACCAGTTGATTTGGAGTCCGGATGAGAAACTTATGCTCGACCTCGTGGACACTACCGAAGATGTTGAGGGATCCTCTCTTCTAATTTGATTTTATTTTCCTAATTGCAACTCTTTTCTTACTCTTTGATCATTTTTGCTTCATGGACACCTCATTATCAATTTGTACCTATAGAATACTAAATCCACCAATTAAAACAGAAATATAAATTTAATCCATAGAAAAATCCACGTAAACGTAAACGTTGAGTGTTATTTCTACACTCCGCTGTATCTTTTGTATCTAGTGTTCTTGCTGTTGTTTGGTTATGCGTATTAAAGTCCTAGTGTTGTATTTCGTATTTTTAAGAACGTTGTTGCGAATGCACTTTTGCGCATGTTTTTTTACATGTACGTTTGTGCATGTCCTTTTGAGCGAGTGTGTTTGTGCCTGTTTGTTGATTTGTATTAATGTCCTAGGATTGTAGTTTATGTTTTCATGAACCTTTTTGCGAATGCACTTTTGCGTGAGTACTTTTGTGCATGATTTTGTACTTTTACTTATGTGCATGTCTTTTGTAGCGAGTGTTTTTGTAAACGTTTCTTGATGCGCATTCGTGTCCTCGAACTGTAGCGGGTATTTTCATGATCGCTTTTGGAATCCAATTTTGACCATGTTCGAGTCCGAATTTGGAAATTTGACATTAGACAGGAATTGTAGCCAGCTGAAATAGCTTTCTAATGCCGCCGGAACCAGTTGATTTGGAGTCCGGATAAGAAAGTTATGCTCGACTTCCTGGACACTACCGAAGATGTTGAGGGATCCTCTCTTCTAATTTGATTTTATTTTCCTAATTGCAACTCTTTTCTTACTCTTTGATCATTTTTTCTTCATGGACACCTCATTATCAATTTGTACCTATAGAATACTATATCCACCAATTATAACAGAAATATAAATTTATTCCATAGAACAATCCACGTAAACGTAAACGTTGAGTGTTAGTTCTACACTCCCCCGTATCTTTTGTATCTAGTGTTCTTGCTGTTGTTTGGTTATGCGTATTAAAGTCCTAGTGCTGTATTTCGTGTTTTTATGAACGTTGTTGCGAATGCACTTTTGCGCATGTTTTTTTACATGTACGTTTGTGCATGTCCTTTTGAGCGAGTGTGTTTGTGCATGTTTGTTGATTTGTATTAATATCCTAGGATTGTAGTTTGTGTTTTCATGAACCTTTTTGCGAATGCACTTTTGCGTGAGTACTTTTGTGCATGATTTTGTACTTTTACTTATGTGCGTGTCTTTTGTAGCGAGTGTTTTTGTAAACGTTTCTTGATGCGCATTCGTGTCCTCGAACTGTAGCGGGTATTTTCATGATCGCTTTTGGAATCCAATTTTGACCACGTTCGAGTCCGAATTTGGAAATTTGACATTAGACAGGAATTGTTGCCAACTGAAATAGCTTTCTAATGCCGCCGGAACCAGTTGATTTGGAGTCCGAATGAGAAAGTTATGCTCGACCTCGTGGACACTACCGAAGATGTTGAGGGATCCTCTCTTCTAATTTGATTTTATTTTCCTAATTGCAACTCTTTTCTTACTCTTTGATCATTTTTTCTTCATGGACACCTCATTATCAATTTGTACCTATAGAATACTAAATCCACCAATTAAAACAGAAATATAAATTTAATCCATAGAAAAATCCACGTAAACGTAAACGTTGAGTGTTATTTCTACACTCCGCTGTATCTTTTGTATCTAGTGTTCTTGCTGTTGTTTGGTTATGCGTATTAAAGTCCTAGTGTTGTATTTCATGTTTTTAAGAAGGTTGTTGCGAATGCACTTTTGCGCATGTTTTTTTACATGTACGTTTGTGCATGTCCTTTTGAGCGAGTGTGTTTGTGCCTGTTTGTTGATTTGTATTAATGTCCTAGGATTGTAGTTTATGTTTTCATGAACCTTTTTGCGAATGCACTTTTGCGTGAGTACTTTTGTGCATGATTTTGTACTTTTACTTATGTGCATGTCTTTTGTAGTGAGTGTTTTTGTAAACGTTTCTTGATGCGCATTCGTGTCCTCGAACTGTAGCCGGTATTTTCATGATCGCTTTTGGAATCCAATTTTGACCATGTTCGAGTCCGAACTTTTAGCATGGAAGAATCCAAGAAGGGATTCTTGCCAATGTCCCATGGGGTTCGTCTCTCGAAATCTATGTGTCCCCAAACACCTAGTGAAATCGAAGAGATGAAAAGGACGCCCTATGCTTCTGCCATAGGAAGCATAATGTATGGCATGCTATGTACGAGACCCGATATTGCGTATGCTGTGAGTGTCACAAGCAGATATCAGTCTAACCCCGGCCCGGCTCACTGGAAAGCCGTGAAAGATATCCTCAAGTACTTGCGAAGAACTAAGGATATATTTTTGGTCTATGGGGGTGCCGAGTTGAAATTAGAGGGTTTCACTGACTCTAGTTTTCAATCGGACGTGGACGACTCAAAGTCGAATTCTGGATTTATATTCACGCTTAATGGTGGTGCCGTGTGTTGGAAGAGTTCCAAGCAAAGCACGACGGCCGATTCCACTACCGAAGCGGAATACATTGCAGCGTCTGAAGCTGCAAAGGAAGGGACTTGGATAAGGAAATTCATCCAAGAGTTGGGTGTCATTCCTGATGCTAGTGATCCAGTACCGTTGTACTGTGATAACACCGGAGCCGTGGCGCAAGCTAAGGAGCCACGATCTCATCAGAAGTCAAAGCATATTCTGAGGAAGTATCACGTGATCCGAGAGATCATTGATAGAGGTGAAGTTAAGGTTGAACGAGTCACCTCGGAAGAGAACGTTGCAGACCCCTTCACGAAGCCTTTACCAAGATCGGTCCATGAGAAACATCGAGAGTCGATGGGATTGCGATTTATGGGTAGTTGGCTTTAGGTCAAGTGGGAGATTGTTAGAGTAGGTGACCAATAAGCCAACTTGTGGCTGTGGTCTTTCGTATTTATTATTGTAATAAACGAACCTTTATTCGTATTAATGATAAAACACCTTGGCATTCTATATCTTTGTCCCTTTGTCACAAGCATAGATATAGTCCTTACAGTTATTACAAGTACTAGTAATTGATCGTTAGGATCGTGAGATATTTACTTAAGTATTATAACTGTTAAACGTGTTCCTAGTCGAAGGGTTACGCCACTAATGAGGATATCGGCCTTTCCCATTAAGACTAGCACTTAGTGTATGTGTACTGCATCTCATCAGTAAACGGTATTGTGATATCGGCATGCATAAGTGGGTGCTCGTAAGTTGACGAGTTCACTGAACTCCCTCACCCTAGAAATCTCTAAGTGGTTCCCAATAATCGAGTAGAGATATCTATGGTATAGTTGTACACCATTAGTCCTTATGACCTAGACATCACCGTGACTTCACTAGAGGACCAGCTGTATCGTGACCTGTCCCTGAGTTCCACCGAGGACCATCCCAAGGGCCAGTGTTCGTGCAGTCCGAAATCTAGTGGGAGGTCTGTGCATTGTAGTCGGGGATTCGATCGCTAGAATAGTCTTGGATGTCCTGTGTGTTCTGAAAGTTTGTAATCATTCTAAGTCTCTGGCCAGAGCTGACAAAGTGATGATTAGAGAATTCGATTCTCTAAGTCATGCACGTGACGATTACAACACTTGGAACGATCGCACCGTCATCGAACATATAAAGAGGTCTCGATGAACCAATGCCTCTAGTTCGATCGGGACATATGTATCGAAGGGACCGTACTGTACGTTAACTATATCTGAAGGTTCTTGCAGGCACTTCATTTGTATCTAGGGAATCATGACGCGTAGTTGCTAGACGCCAATCTTGATTCGTTGGGTGATTGAGGTGAAACGAGCTTCATCTTAATCGTAACTCGAAGGGGACGAGTTTTGACCACAAAGGGTTGTGGGCCCACGGCTAGCTTACACCTGAACCATCGAGGGTCACACTGCTCGTGCACATGAGATCTTTGAATAAACGGTCAGAGATAAAATAGTTTATCTTTGCATGATTGGAAGTCAATACGATTGGGTCCAACGTTCGTAATTTGGAATTATGAATGAGAATAAGAAAAGGAAAAGAGTAGGCGAACGTATTAGTGAACTTTCTAAATCGGGAAGTTTCCAAATTTAGAAAGTGCACTGAACTAGGGTTTCCACTTTTGGAAAGTTGGAAAACGAGAGTTGGCACTCGTAATGACGAGGACATTATAATGGTTCCGAAAATGTAATCGTTACAATTTTCCGATCATTGAATTGAGAGAGACGAGCAAGTAAAGGAACTAACGAGCTTAAGCTGTTGGGCCCAGTCCAACTTAAGCCCGTTAGGTTTTATGCAAGGGACTATAAATACATGATTTATAGACCTTGCACAAACACCACAAACCCTAACCCTAAAGCGGCCGTCCACCTCTCTCTCTCGCTCTCTCTCTCGCGCGGCCACCTCCGCCGTTGACGCCGCCCCGTCTCCGGAATCGGCCATCCCTTGGCCGATCCCTTTCGGTATTCTTTTCTTCTTTCTTTTCTTCCGTTAATTCTAACTACTTCGTGTCTAGTGCCACGTTTTAGTAGATCGAAGTATACGAGGTGAAATCCGAGAGGAGGAAGACTGTAGATCGAAGAATCGAGGAGCAACGCACGAGCCGAAGCTGCACGCTGCCCCACGCGCCGCCCCGGAAGTCCGCGCGTGAAGTTCACGCGCCGCCGTGGTCAATCCGCCGCTGCTGCCGCTGCACTCCATTGCTGCCCCGATTGTACGGATTGGTTTCCGTAGCAATCTCGACGTACTGTACGCTCCTACCTCACGCTTCAAGAGGTAAACACGCGAAACCCTAGTTTCGATTTGAGTTTTGTTTAAACTATGTATTCATGTTTGTTTCGTATGATTTATGTGATTATGTGTAATCGATTCAAATCAATGCAAGCGTGTTATTTGGTTTAAACGCGAGCATGTTAATTGATTTAAATTCGGTTAAATTAATTAGCATGTATGTTGTTTTTAATTTCGCTGGAAGCGCAAAGGTACACAATTAATTGATTTAATTTGTCGGGCATGTACTATGTGCGTTTTAAACTCGTTTAATTCGCATAAATTTTTGTTTTCCGCTGCGTATGCGTGCCCGAAACCCAACAGTGGTATCAGAGCTCGTTGCGCAATTAATTGCGTTCGTTTTAATATGCATGTTCGATTTATTAAAGTAGTGATTGTCGTATTATGTAATTGGGAGTTTTCGTAAGTTTAAAATATTTTTGAAATATTGTTTCGAGTTTTTCCAGCTTTAAAATTGTTTAAAATTGGAAAATCGGATCTGAAATTATTTTTAAAACATCGTTTTTAATTGTTCGGATCGAACCGGTCGAACCGGCCGGTTCGATGGTTGTGCACGATTTAGTTGACCGAATCCAAGTGGATTCGGGTCGGTCAGACCGGTTCCCGGTCCGACTGACCCGGCCCACAGATTTGGGTCAGCTGGACCGGGCAGAACCGGACCGCTTCGGTCCGAACCGGTCAGACCGGTCGGCCGAACCGGTTCACTGAAAAAAAAAAAAAAAAAAAAAAAAAAAAATTCAGATTTCTAAAATTAAACTTAAAACAAATTGATTTTAATTTTTGGAAAATTATTTTCAATTAATCCCAATTAGATAATTGGATCGACAATCATCTATTTTAGTAAATAGGTGTTAGATTAATTAATTAATTTAAATTGTTAAATTGATTTCAATTAATAGAACACATTTATAATATTGATTATAAGTTCAACTTAATTAGTAGTACCTCAACATTATTTGAATGATTTATGCTAGTTGAGGTTCTATAATTATTTTGAAAAACCCGATAATTAATTAATGTAATTAATTATGTAGTTAGGTCGTATGTTCCTCTTAGGACAATATGCGCTTCCATATACCTTTAGAGAACATAGATGTAGGAATCACATAGACCAATCCAAACCTTCTGATGAGATAAAACTTTTAATAAAATCCCTCATTCTTAATTCAATTAAGAATCATTTCAAGCTATAAAGGAAAACCCAATCTGTTGAGTTATTTCTTTCCTTCTGCCAACGGTTGGATTATGTGTAGCCCTTTACTATAGTGCAGTAAGCCGTGTTAGCGGGGAGTGCTATGGTAGAGTAAGCTGTAATTCAATTGACATAATGATGAAGGTAGCCGTAGAAAAGGGTTATGTTGAATTAACGTGGTCGGCTAGATTAACTAGGGACTGCATTAGTTTGGCATAATCAAGTTCTATGAGCATCTTTGATTGGTAGGTTAGACTTGACACACGACGATTTTGATATTCGCGAGATTAACTTAGGTCATTATCAAGTGTGAGGAAAATTAATTTAGGGTCATATTGTGGATATGATTGATTGTGATCTACCTTTGGGAAAATATAATCGGGCTAGATTAACTACGGGTTATATTTGTCTATTGGACCTAAAGCCCATTAAGAAAAATCAGTTTTCTCGTTTGTCTACTAGAGGGAAGTGGAACTCGATAAAATTAGTGGGAGAACAATTAAATAACACAAGTCCAAACATTTAATTGTAACAATCATTTAACGCGAATCTCTAATAATCCTCTTCTATATATGTCTCAGATAATCATGTCTAAGAATCCCATAATGTCAATCCTCGACAATAAACTCAATGGCCCTAATTACCTAGATTGGTTGCGTAGTCTTAAGCTTGTACTAACTGTTGAGGGGCGTCTCTATGTTTTGAACGAGAGGCTTCCCGCCACTATACCTGCCACAACGACTGATGCTGAAAAGGAAACTTATGAAGTTTGGAAGAAGGATGACACTCATGCTAGGTGCTATATGATAGCCGCCATGGAGCCCGCGCTTGCGAGGAAATATGAGTCTCACTTGCATGCTTTCGATATAAAGGCTCATCTCGATAGCATGTATAGTGAGAATATTAGGGCATCGAGGTACGCTGCTACAAAGGAGTTGATCACAGCGAGACTGCGCGAAGGGGTTTCGGTCCACGAGCACTGTCTCAAAATGATCACTCTCCTTGAAAAGCTAGTGAATCTTGATGTCACCCTCCCGGCCGAGCTCTCGTTGGATTTAATCCTGTTGTCTCTTCCTAGTTCCTATGAATCGTTCATAGTGAACTTCAACATGAACAAACTAGATCCTCCCTTGGATGAGTTAATGAACATGTTGGTTAGCTTCGAGTCCACCATTAAGAAAGAGAAGTCTGTTCTCATTGCTGCTACTTCTGGAAAGAAGAGTTCTTTCCAAAAGAAGAGAAAGGAAAGAGTTCTTTTCCCTAACAGCAAGTTCGAAGTGGGTGAAGGTAGTGGGGGCCCCAAAGCAAAGGTTAGCAAACAAGTTGATGATGCTTGCCATCACTGTGGAAAGAAAGGACATTGGCGCCGCAACTGCAAGGCTTACCTAAAGCAGAAAGGTTCTGAAAGGGGTACGTATTTCATTGACGTAAATTTGTCTGTCAACTCTTCTTCTTGGGTATTGGATACGGGCTGTGGCTCACATTTGTGCAATGATTTGCAGCTAATGACAAGAAGTCGAAGACTTAGAGCGGGTGAGACCTACCTAAGGATGGGGAATGGAGCAAGAGTTGCTGCTGAAGCCATTGGCACAATTTACTTAAATGTATTGGATTCTAGTTTTCCTATTGTTTTGAACGATTGTTTATTTGTTCCGTCGCTCATTAGAAACCTTATTTCTATTCCTGTATTAGATATTGAAGGTTTTACTTTTGTTTTTGGAAATTCGATTTGCATTATACAAAAGAATGATAATTTAATTTGCAAAGGACGACTATTAAACAACTTGTACGAACTAAATCCAAGTGAAATACCTATTAATGTTATATCAGCAAAACGTAAAGAGATAGATCAAAACCCCGCACAACTTTGGCACGCTAGATTAGGTCATGTCTCTTTAAGAAGGATGAACGATTTTGTTAGTGAAGGATTGTTCTCTTTGGAGGACGTGAAATCACTACAAACTTGTGAATCTTGCCTTAAAGGGAAAATGACCAAGTCACCTTACAAAGGGAAAATGGAACGAGCCGAGGGTCTTTTGGATTTGATCCATACAGACGTATGTGGTCCACTAAGTGTTAGTGCGAAGGGTGGATACAACTACTTCGCCACCTTTACCGACGATTATTCTAGGTATGGGTATGTGTACTTGATGAAGTACAAGTCTGAAACATTTGAAAAGTTCAAAGATTTTAGACATGAAGTAGAAAAGCAACTCGGACGAAGTATTAAGAAGCTGCGATCCGATCGTGGTGGAGAATACTTGAGCATCGAGTTCATTGACTATCTAAAAGAAAATGGGATACAGTCCCAATGGACTCCATCGGGAACTCCTCAACTTAATGGAGTATCCGAACGTCGGAATCGAACTTTATTAGATATGGTTCGATCAATGATGGGGTTCACAAACTTACCGGCATACTTGTGGGGTCATGCACTCCGTACTGCCGCGTATTTGCTGAATAGAGTTAACACCAAAGCAGTTAAATCCACACCTTATGAACTTTGGCATTCCCGGAAACCCAATTACAAACATATTAGGATATGGGGTTGTCCCGCTTATGTGAAGCGATTAGTGGGAGATAAGTTGGATAGTAAATCCGACTTGTGCTATTTTGTGGGGTATCCCGAAGACTCAATGGGATACGAATTCTACTATGTCAAAGAAGCAAAGACGTTTGTTTCGAGAAATGCCACCTTTTTGGAAAGGGAGTTTGTATCCGATAGAAAGGGCAGCATGATAGAACTTGAAATAGTTCAAGAACCACAAAGTGAAGTTCAAACGCAAGAACAAGCAATCGAACCAATACAACAAACCACTAATATACCTCCTGAACCTACGGTACGTAGATCCGAAAGAGTTCGGAAAATGCCGGATAGGTTATTCCTCCTCGAAAATGATGAAGATCATGTTGAGCTTGGACAAGATCCAAGAACATACAATGAGGCCGTATCGGATGCGGACATGGGACATTGGCTAACTGCCATGAAATCCGAAATGGACTCCATGTACTCCAACAAGGTATGGACCTTGGTAGATCCACCCAAAGGAATTGTTCCTATAGGCTGCAAGTGGATCTATAAGAAGAAAATTGGAGTTGATGGAAAGGTATCGACCTATAAAGCTAGATTGGTAGCAAAAGGATACACTCAAAGGCAAGGTGTTGACTATGAGGAAACCTTTTCGCCAGTCGCGATGCTGAAGTCCATTAGGATTTTGCTGGCCATAGCTGCGTGGTACGACTACGAGATATGGCAAATGGATGTGAAGACCGCCTTCCTTAATGGAGACATTGAGGAAGAAATCTACATGGCGCAGCCGGAAGGCTTCATATCTTCTGGAAGTGAGCAAAAGGTTTGCAAGCTCCAGCGATCCATTTATGGATTGAAGCAAGCATCCCGTAGTTGGAACATTAGATTCGACTCAACTATCAAAGAGTTTGATTTTGAGAAGAATCCGGAAGAACCTTGTGTATACAAGAAGGTTAGTGGGAGGGCAGTGATATTTTTAGTGCTTTACGTTGATGACATTCTACTCATTGGGAATGACGTAGGAATGCTGCAACAAACGAAAGCATGGTTGTCCACACGTTTCTCAATGAAGGATTTGGGAGAAGCATCTTATGTATTAGGAATACGCATCTATAGAGATAGAGCAAGAAAGATGCTTGGCTTATCCCAAAGCCTGTACATAGACACCGTTATGAGACGGTTTAGCATGGAAGAATCCAAGAAGGGATTCTTGCCAATGTCCCATGGGGTTCGTCTCTCGAAATCTATGTGTCCCCAAACACCTAGTGAAATCGAAGAGATGAAAAGGACGCCCTATGCTTCTGCCATAGGAAGCATAATGTATGGCATGCTATGTACGAGACCCGATATTGCGTATGCTGTGAGTGTCACAAGCAGATATCAGTCTAACCCCGGCCCGGCTCACTGGAAAGCCGTGAAAGATATCCTCAAGTACTTGCGAAGAACTAAGGATATATTTTTGGTCTATGGGGGTGCCGAGTTGAAATTAGAGGGTTTCACTGACTCTAGTTTTCAATCAGACGTGGACGACTCAAAGTCGAATTCTGGATTTATATTCACGCTTAATGATCGTTAGGATCGTGAGATAGTTCCAAGCAAAGCACGACGGCCGATTCCACTACCGAAGCGGAATACATTGCAGCGTCTGAAGCTGCCTTTCCCATTAAGACTAGCACTTAGTGTATGTGTACTGCATCTCATCAGTAAATGGTATTGTGATATCGGCATGCATAAGTGGGTGCTCGTAAGTTGACGAGTTCACTGAACTCCCTCACCCTAGAAATCTCTAAGTGGTTCCCAATAATCGAGTAGAGATATCTATGGTATAGTTGTACACCATTAGTCCTTATGACCTAGACATCACCGTGACTTCACTAGAGGACCAGCTGTATCGTGACCTGTCCCTGAGTTCCACCGAGGACCATCCCAAGGGCCAGTGTTCGTGCAGTCCGAAATCTAGTGGGAGGTCTGTGCATTGTAGTCGGGGATTCGATCGCTAGAATAGTCTTGGATGTCCTGTGTGTTCTGAAAGTTTGTAATCATTCTAAGTCTTTGGCCAGAGCTGACAAAGTGATGATTAGAGAATTCGATTCTCTAAGTCATGCACGTGACGATTACAACACTTGGAACGATCGCACCGTCATCGAACATATAAAGAGGTCTCGATGAACCAATGCCTCTAGTTCGATCGGGACATATGTATCGAAGGGACCGTACTGTACGTTAACTATATCTGAAGGTTCTTGCAGGCACTTCATTTGTATCTAGGGAATCATGACGCGTAGTTGCTAGACGCCAATCTTGATTCGTTGGGTGATTGAGGTGAAACGAGCTACATCTTAATCGTAACTCGAAGGGGACGAGTTTTGACCACAAAGGGTTGTGGGCCCACGGCTAGCTTACACCTGAACCATCGAGGGTCACACTGCTCATGCACATGAGATCTTTGAATAAACGGTCAGAGATAAAATAGTTTATCTTTGCATGATTGGAAGTCAATACGATTGGGTCCAACGTTCGTAATTTGGAATTATGAATGAGAATAAGAAAAGGAAAAGAGTAGGCGAACGTATTAGTGAACTTTCTAAATCGGGAAGTTTCCAAATTTAGAAAGTGCACTGAACTAGGGTTTCCACTTTTGGAAAGTTGGAAAACGAGAGTTGGCACTCGTAATGACGAGGACATTATAATGGTTCCGAAAATGTAATCGTTACAATTTTCCGATCATTGAATTGAGAGAGACGAGCAAGTAAAGGAACTAACGAGCTTAAGCTGTTGGGCCCAGTCCAACTTAAGCCCGTTAGGTTTTATGCAAGGGACTATAAATACATGATTTATAGACCTTGCACAAACACCACAAACCCTAACCCTAAAGCGGCCGTCCACCTCTCTCTCTCGCTCTCTCTCTCGTGCGGCCACCTCCGCCGTTGACGCCGCCCCGTCTCCGGAATCGGCCATCCCTTGGCCGATCCCTTTCGGTATTCTTTTCTTCTTTCTTTTCTTCCGTTAATTCTAACTACTTCGTGTCTAGTGCCACGTTTTAGTAGATCGAAGTATACGAGGTGAAATCCGAGAGGAGGAAGACTGTAGATCGAAGAATCGAGGAGCAACGCACGAGCCGAAGCCGCACGCTGCCCCACGCGCCGCCCCGGAAGTCCGCGCGTGAAGTTCACGCGCCGCCGTGGTCAATCCGCCGCTGCTGCCGCTGCTGCCGCTGCACTCCATTGCTGCCCCGATTGTACGGATTGGTTTCCGTAGCAATCTCGACGTACTGTACGCTCCTACCTCACGCTTCAAGAGGTAAACACGCGAAACCCTAGTTTCGATTTGAGTTTTGTTTAAACTATGTATTCATGTTTGTTTCGTATGATTTATGTGATTATGTGTAATCGATTCAAATCAATGCAAGCATGTTATTTGGTTTAAACGCGAGCATGTTAATTGATTTACATTCGGTTAAATTAATTAGCATGTATGTTGTTTTTAATTTCGCTGGAAGCGCAAAGGTACGCAATTAATTGATTTAATTTGTCGGGCATGTACTATGTGTGTTTTAAACTCGTTTGTGCATGTCCTTTTGAGCGAGTGTGTTTGTGCATGTTTGTTGATTTGTATTAATGTGCTAGGATTGTAGTTTGTGTTTTCATGAACCTTTTTGCGAATGCACTTTTGCGTGAGTACTTTTGTGCATGATTTTGTACTTTTACTTATGTGCGTGTCTTTTGTAGCGAGTGTTTTTGTAAACGTTTCTTGATGCGCATTCGTGTCCTCGAACTGTAGCGGGTATTTTCATGATCGCTTTTGGAATCCAATTTTGACCATGTTCGAGTCCGAATTTGGAAATTTGACATTAGACAGGAATTGTAGCCAGCTGAAATAGCTTTCTAATGCCGCCGCAACCAGTTGATTTGGAGTCCGGATGAGAAAGTTATGCTCGACTTCGTGGACACTACCGAAGATGTTGAGGGATCCTCTCTTCTAATTTGATTTTATTTTCCTAATTGCAACTCTTTTCTTACTCTTTGATCATTTTTGCTTCATGGACACCTCATTATCAATTTGTACCTATAGAATACTAAATCCACCAATTAAAACAGAAATATAAATTTAATCCATAAAAAAATCCACGTAAACGTAAACATTGAGTGTTATTTCTACACTCCGCTGTATCTTTTGTATCTAGTGTTCTTGCTGTTGTTTGGTTATGCGTATTAAAGTCCTAGTGTTGTATTTCGTGTTTTTAAGAACGTTGTTGCGAATGCACTTTTGGGCATGTTTTTTTACATGTACGTTTGTGCATGTCCATTTAAGCGAGTGTGTTTGTGCATGTTTGTTGATTTGTATTAATGTCCTAGGATTGTACTTTGTGTTTTCATGAACCTTTTTGCGAATGCACTTTTGCGTGAGTACTTTTGTGCATGATTTTGTACTTTTACTTATGTGCGTGTCTTTTGTAGCGAGTGTTTTTTGTAAACGTTTCTTGATGCGCATTCGTGTCCTCGAACTGTAGCGGGTATTTTCATGATTGCTTTTGGAATCCAATTTTGACCATGTTCGAGTCCGAATTTGGAAATTTGACATTAGACAGGAATTGTAGCCAGCTGAAATAGCTTTCTAATGCCGCCGCAACCAGTTGATTTGGAGTCCGGATGAGAAAGTTATGCTCGACTTCGTGGACACTACCGAAGATGTTGAGGGATCCTCTCTTCTAATTTGATTTTATTTTCCTAATTGCAACTCTTTTCTTACTCTTTGATCATTTTTGCTTCATGGACACCTCATTATCAATTTGTACCTATAGAATACTAAATCCACCAATTAAAACAGAAATATAAATTTAATCCATAGAAAAATCCACGTAAACGTAAACGTTGAGTGTTATTTCTACACTCCGCTGTATCTTTTGTATCTAGTGTTCTTGCTGTTGTTTGGTTATGCGTATTAAAGTCCTAGTGTTGCATTTCGTGTTTTTAAGAACGTTGTTGCGAATGCACTTTCGCGCATGTTTTTTTACATGTACGTTTGTGCATGTCCTTTTGAGCGAGTGTGTTTGTGCATGTTTGTTGATTTGTATTAATGTCCTAGGATTGTAGTTTGTGTTTTCATGAACCTTTTTGCGAATGCACTTTTGCGTGAGTACTTTTGTGCATGATTTTGTACTTTTACTTATGTGCGTGTCTTTTGTAGCGAGTGTTTTTGTAAACGTTTCTTGATGCGCATTCGTGGCCTCGAACTGTAGCGGGTATTTTCATGATCGCTTTTGGAATCCAATTTTGACCATGTTCGAGTCCGAATTTGGAAATTTGACATTAGACAGGAATTGTAGCCAGCTGAAATAGCTTTCTAATGCCGCCAGAACCAGTTGATTTGGAGTCCGGATGAGAAAGTTATGCTCGACTTCGTGGACACTACCGAAGATGTTGAGGGATCCTCTCTTCTAATTTGATTTATTTTTCTAATTGCAACTCTGTTCTTACTCTTTGAACATTTTTGCTTCATGGACACCTCATTATCAATCTGTACCTATAGAATACTAAATCCACCAATTAAAAAAAAAATATAAATTAATGCATAAAAAAATCCACGTAAACGTAAACGTTGAGTGTTATGTCTACACTCCGCTGTATCTTTTGTATCTAGTGTTCTTGCTGTTGTTTGGTTATGCGTATTAAAGTCCTAGTGTTGTATTTCGTGTTTTTAAGAACGTTGTTGCGAATGCACTTTTGCGCACGTTATGCAACATGTACGATAGTGCATGTCCTTTTGAGCGAGTGTGTTTGTGCATGTTTGTTGATTTGTATTAATGTCCTAGGATTGTAGTTTGTGTTTTCATGAACCTTTTTGCGAATGCACTTTTGCGTGAGTACTTTTGTGCATGATTTTGTACTTTTACTTATGTGCGTGTCTTTTGTAGCGAGTGTTTTTGTAAACGTTTCTTGATGCGCATTCGTGTCCTCGAACTGTAGCGGGTATTTTCATGATCGCTTTTGGAATCCAATTTTGACCATGTTCGAGTCCGAATTTGGAAATTTGACATAAGACAGGAATTGTTGCCAGCTGAAATAGCTTTCTAATGCCGCCGGAACCAGTTGGTTTGGAGTCCGGATGAGAAAGTTATGCTCGACTTCGTGGACACTACCGAAGATGTTGAGGGATCCTCTCTTCTAATTTGATTTTATTTTCCTAATTGCCACTCTTTTCTTACTCTTTGATCATTTTTGCTTCATGGACACCTCATTATCAATTTGTACCTATAGAATACTAAATCCACCAATTAAAACAGAAATATAAATTTAATCCATAAAAAAATCCACGTAAACGTAAACGTTCAGTGTTATTTCTACACTCCGCTGTATCTTTTGTATCTAGTGTTCTTGCTGTTGTTTGGTTATGCGTATTAAAGTCCTAGTGTTGTATTTCGTGTTTTTAAGAACGTTGTTGCGAATGCACTTTTGCGCATGTTTTTTTACATGTACGTTTGTGCATGTCCTTTTGAGCGAGTGTGTTTGTGCATGTTTGTTGATTTGTATTAATGTGCTAGGATTGTAGTTTGTGTTTTCATGAACCTTTTTGCGAATGCAATTTTGCGTGAGTACTTTTGTGCATGATTTAGTACTTTTACTTGTGTGCGTGTCTTTTGTAGCGAGTGTTTTTTGTAAACATTTCTTGATGCGCATTCGTGTCCTCGAACTGTAGCGGGTATTTTCATGATCGCTTTCGGAATCCAATTTTGACCATGTTCGAGTCCGAATTTGGAAATTTGACATTAGACAGGAACTGTAGCCAGCTGAAATAGCTTTCTAATGCCGCCGGAACCAGTTGATTTGGAGTCCGGATGAGAAAGTTATGCTCGACTTCGTGGACACTACCGAAGATGTTGAGGGATCCTCTCTTCTAATTTGATTTTATTTTCCTATTTGCAACTCTTTTCTTACTCTTTGATCATTTTTGCATCATGGACACCTCATTATCAATTTGTACCTATTGAATACTAAATCCACCAATTAAAACATAAATATAAATTTAATCCATAGAAAAATCCACGTAAACGTAAACGTTGAGTGTTATTTCTACACTCCGCTGTATCTTTTGTATCTAGTGTTCTTTTTGTTGTTTGGTTATGCGTATTAAAGTCCTAGTGTTGTATTTCGTGTTTTCAAGAACGTTGTTGCGAATGCACTTTTGCGCATGTTTTTTTACATGTACGTTTGCGCATGTCCTTTTGAGCGAGTGTGTTTGTGCATGTTTGTTGATTTGTATTAATGTCCTAGGATTGTAGTTTGTGTTTTCATGAACCTTTTTGCGAATGCACTTTTGCGTGAGTACTTTTGTGCATGATTTTGTACTTTTACTTATGTGCGTGTCTTTTGTAGCGAGTGTTTTTTGTAAACGTTTCTTGATGCGCATTCGTGTCCTCGAACTGTAGCGGGTATTTTCATGATCGCTTTCGGAATCCAATTTTGACCATGTTCGAGTCTGAATTTGGAAATTTGACATTAGACAGGAATTGTAGCCAGCTGAAATAGCTTTCTAATGCCGCCGCAACCAGTTGATTTGGAGTCCGGATGAGAAAGTTATGCTCGACTTCGTGGACACTACCGAAGATGTTGAGGGATCCTCTGTTCCAATTTGATTTTATTTTCCTAATTGCAACTCTTTTCTTACTCTTTGATCATTTTTGCTTCATGGAAACCTCATTATCAATTTGTACCTATAGAATACTAAATCCACCAATTAAAACAGAAATATAAATTTAATCCATAAAAAAATCCACGTAAACGTAAACGTTGAGTGTTATTTCTACACTCCGCTGTATCTTTTGTATCTAGTGTTCTTGGTGTTGTTTGGTTATGCGTATTAAAGTCCTAGTGTTGCGTTTCGTGTTTTTAAGAACGTTGTTGCGAATGCACTTTTGCGCATGTTTTTTTACATGTACGTTTGTGCATGTCTTTTTGAGCGAGTGTGTTTGTGCATGTTTGTTGATTTGTATTAATGTCCTAGGATTGTAGTTTGTGTTTTCATGAACCTTTTTGCGAATGCACTTTTGCGTGAGTACTTTTGTGCATGATTTTGTACTTTTACTTATGTGCGTGTCTTTTGTAGCGAGTGTTTTTGTAAACGTTTCTTGATGTGCATTCGTGTCCTCGAACTGTAGCGGGTATTTTCATGATCGCTTTTGGAATCCAATTTTGACCATGTTCGAGTCCGAATTTGGAAATTTGACATTAGACAGGAATTGTTGCCAGCTGAAATAGCTTTCTAATGCCGCTGGAACCAGTTGATTTGGAGTCCGAATGAGAAAGTTATGCTCGACTTCGTGGACACTACCGAAGATGTTGAGGGATCCTCTCTTCTAATTTGATTTTATTTTCCTAATTGCAACTCTTTTCTTACTCTTTGATCATTTTTGCTTCATGGACACCTCATTATCAATTTGTACCTATAGAATACTAAATCTACCAATTAAAACAGAAATATAAATTTAATCCATAGAAAAATCCACGTAAACGTAAACGTTCAGTGTTATTTCTTCACTCCGCTGTATCTTTTGTATCTAGTGTTCTTTCTGTTGTTTGGTTATGCGGATTAAAGTCCTAGTGTTGTATTTCGTGTTTTTAAAAACGTTGTTGCGAATGCACTTTTGCGCATGTTTTTTTACATGTACGTTTGTGCATGTCCTTTTGAGCGAGTGTGTTTGTGCATGTTTGTTGATTTGTATTAATGTGCTAGGATTGTAGTTTGTGTTTTCATGAACCTTTTTGCGAATGCACTTTTGCGTGAGTACTTTTGTGCATGATTTTGTACTTTTACTTATGTGCGTGTCTTTTGTAGCGAGTGTTTTTTGTAAACGTTTCTTGATGCGCATTCGTGTCCTCGAACTGTAGCGGGTATTTTCATGATCGCGTTTTGGAATCCAATTTTGACCATGTTCGAGTCCGAATTTGGAAATTTGACATTAGAAAGGAGTTGTAGCCAGCTGAAATAGCTTTCTAATGCCGCCGGAACCAGTTGATTTGGAGTCCGGATGAGAAAGTTATGCTCGACTTCGTGGACACTACCGAAGATGTTGAGGGATCCTCTCTTCTAATTTGATTTTATTTTCCTAATTGCAACTCTTTTCTTACTCTTTGATCATTTTTGCTTCATGGACACCTCATTATCAATTTGTACCTATAGAATACTAAATCCACCAATTAAAACAGAAATATAAATTTAATCCATAGAAAAATCCACGTAAACGTAAACGTTGAGTGTTATTTCTACACTCCGCTGTATCTTTTGTATTTAGTGTTCTTTCTGTTGTTTGGTTATGCGTATTAAAGTCCTAGTGTTGTATTTCGTGTTTTTAAGAACGTTGTTGCGAATGCACTTTTGCGCATGTTTTTTTACATGTACGTTTGTGCATGTCCTGTTGAGCGAGTGTGTTTGTGCATGTTTGTTGATTTGTATTAATGTGCTAGGATTGTAGTTTGTGTTTTCATGAACCTTTTTGCGAATGCACTTTTGCGTGAGTACTTTTGTGCATGATTTTGTACTTTTACTTATGTGCGTGTCTTTTGTAGCGAGTGTTTTTTGTAAACGTTTCTTGATGCGCATTCGTGTCCTCGAACTGTAGCGGGTATTTTCATGATCGCTTTCGGAATCCAATTTTGACCATGTTCGAGTCCGAATTTGGAAATTCGACATTAGGCAGGAATTGTAGCCAGAGCAAATAGCTTTCTAATGCTGCCGGAACCAGTTGATTTGGAGTCCGGATGAGAAAGTTATGCTCGACTTCGTGGACACTACCGAAGATATTGAGGGATCCTCTCTTCCAATTTGATTTTATTTTCCTAATTGCAACTCTTTTCTTACTCTTTGATCATTTTTGCTTCATGGACACCTCATTATCAATTTGTACCTATAGAATACTAAATCCACCAATTAAAACAGAAATATAAATTTAATCCATAAAAAAATCCACGTAAACGTAAACGTTGAGTGTTATTTCTACACTCCGCTGTATCTTTTGTATCTAGTGTTCTTGTTGTTGTTTGGTTATGCGTATTAAAGTCCTAGTGTTGTATTTCGTGTTTTTAAGAACGTTGTTGCGAATGCACTTTTGCGCATGTTTTTTTACATGTACGTTTGTGCATGTCCATTTGAGCGAGTGTGTTTGTGCATGTATGTTGATTTGTATTAATGTCCTAGGATTGTAGTTTGTGTTTTCATGAACCTTTTTGCGAATGCACTTTTGCGTGAGTACTTTTGTGCATGATTTTGTACTTTTAGTTATGTGCGTGTCTTTTGTAGCGAGTGTTTTTGTAAACGTTTCTTGATGCGCATTCGTGTCCTCGAACTGTAGCGGGTATTTTCATGATCGCTTTTGGAATCCAATTTTGACCATGTTCGAGTCCGAATTTGGAAATTTGACATTAGACAGGAATTGTAGCCAGCTGAAATAGGTTTCTAATGCCGCCGGAACCAGTTGATTTGGAGTCCGGATGAGAAAGTTATGCTCGACTTCGTGGACACTACCGAAGATGTTGAGGGATCCTCTCTTCTAATTTGATTTTATTTTCCTAATTGCAACTCTTTTCTTACTCTTTGATCATTTTTGCTTCATGGACACCTCATTATAAATTTGTACCTATAGAATACTAAATCCACCAATTAAAACAGAAATATAAATTTAATCCATAAAAAAATCCACGTAAACTTAAACGTTGAGTGTTATTTCTACACTCCGTTGTATCTTTAGTATCTAGTGTTCTTGCTGTTGTTTGGTTATGGGTATTAAAGTCCTAGTATTGTATTTCGTGTTTTTAAGAACGTTGTTGCGAATGCACTTTTGCGCATGTTTTTTTACATGTACGTTTGTGCATGTCCTCTTGAGCGAGTGTGTTTGTGCAAGTTTGTTGATTTGTATTAATGTCCTAGGATTGTAGTTTGTGTTTTCATGAACCTTTTTGCGAATGCACTTTTGCGTGAGTACTTTTGTGCATGATTTTGAACTTTTACTTATGTGCGTGTCTTTTGTAGCGAGTGTTTTTTGTAAACGTTTCTTGATGCGCATTCGTGTCCTCGAACTGTAGCGGGTATTTTCATGATCGCTTTTGGAATCCAATTTTGACCATGTTCGAGTCCGAATTTGGAAATTTGACATAAGACAGGAATTGTAGCCAGCTAAAATAGCTTTCTCATGCCGCTGGAACCAGTTGATTTGCAGTCCGGATGAGAAAGTTATGCTCCACTTCGTGGACACTACCGAAGATGTTGAGGGATCCTCTCTTCTAATTTGATTTTATTTTCCTAATTGCAACTCTTTTCTTACTCTTTCGATCATTTTTGCTTCATCGACACCTCATTATCAATTTGTACCTATAGAATACTAAATCCATCAATTAAAACAGAAATATAAATTTAATCCATAAAAAAATCCACGTAAACGTAAACGTTGAGTGTGGGATCCTCTCTTCTAATTTGATTTTATTTTCCTAATTGCAACTCTTTTCTTACTCTTTGATCATTTTTGCATTATGGACACCTCATTATCAATTTGTACCTATAGAATACTAAATCCACCTATTAAAACAGAAATATAAATTTAATCCATAAAAAAATCCACGTAAGCGTAAACGTTGAGTGTTATTTCTACACTCCAGTGTATCTTTTGTATCTAGTGTTCTTGATACGAACCCCGTAGAACTTGTTACGAGACCCTATACCTTACGCGGAAGCAAGATCGAAAACACCCAAAAACAAAGATTCAAGTTTGGCGGAAGCACGGAACAATGACCCCATAGCTATAAAGAGCTAGAAACCATTATTATCAAGGTGAAATATAATATTGACCCCGTGATTATAAAGAACCAGAAACCAATATTATGTCGCTAAGAAAGTTACAAGAATCCACTTGTAAAATCCCGAAGAATGCTGTAGAACAGCGAAGGAGAATTAACTCTCAAAATACTCAAATATTCATTAAAATTCGTCTTAGAAAATAAGCCAAATTGGCAACCTATTTATAAGGTCTAAAAAGACTCCTTTTTTCACAAGGAAAAGGACTCCTACCTAAACTATAATAAGGAAATAAATAAATAAGCAAATCCGAACCATAAAAGACTCTAAAATAATAAAAACATAATAAAACCTAAATTAAAAACGTGAATAAGTAAACTAAATAACTTGATCTTCAAGTCGGCTTCTCGATCACCCTTCTAATCTCGCGACATTGGGCTGTGCACGTGCATGCAATTAAAGCTCAATTTCAACACTGTTCCACTTCGAATATCTCTTCGCTCAAAACATAGAAGTTGTAGACTTTTCAGTTAGCTTTCCGAATCATTTTGAATCATCTCAATCGGACTTTGGATGCGAGAGTTATAACCCGAATGGTAAACTCTGCCAGAATAGGCGAGAATCTCGGATGCATGGAATTCGACTTGTCCAACGACTTCTTCTCTTTCTTTTCTTCCAATTCCAAGCCACGGACTCTTCAATAGTCTTATTCAGCCCTTTACTCTCCATGGACAGCTCGAATAATGTCTTTAAACTCGTACGCTTTCGCGTCTTCCAATTCTTTGTCATGGAGCATCTCTGGATCGTATCATTCTCCCCCTCTTTAAAAGGATTCGTCCTCGAATCCGGACAAATATCACAAGGAGTATAAACAAAATTGACTTCATGATCAACCTCCCTCTTTGGCAGCATACTAACACATCGTTGCACCACATCGCAGAACACACCATCTTGCAGCCATTGAAATGTGTACGAACATGGATATTTTGTAGCTCGAGTTCCCAATGTGTCCAACCTCTGTATAGAGAATGGATGAAGCATCTCTCTAGGCACCGCCATCTCATCAACATTCACACTGAGAGTTTGCACTTTGTTTAGCTCGACATTAACTTCATTGCATGGCTGACTCATATCATTCTCCACCTCTTCAAAAGGCTTCACTTTCTTCTTTTCGGAATAGTAATCACAATCGAATACGTGCTCAACCTTTCTTTCCCATTGAATGTACGCCTCGGGATCACTCTTACCTTGAAAGGGTGGTATAATCAATTTCATTGAGCTACGGTTTTGATAAACTCCATCTCTTTCTCGACCAAAATATCCTCGGCTCGACCTATCCATTCTAGACCCTCGTCCCATACTCTCCCTCCTTGATTTTGTAGCGTTAACACCAAAATTTCCATCACGATCTACCTCTTTATCGGGATAAGGTATAACTGGTTGGTGAACATCACGTCGTACGTACGGCCCTCAAACATGTTGATCTTTGCGTAGTTCCTTTAGTTGGGTAATAATTCCTTCCATCCGATCTTGGAGTTCCTGGAAGCGTTTATCCATTGGCGACATCCTACGCTGCTGAATTCTTTCTCCTTCATAACCGGCCTTCTCGGACATGATCAAAGCAATTTTTTTTTGTTTTCTTTTTTTATTTTTAACGACACTAACAAAACCTAACTTGGGCTCTAAAAATTAAAAAGAAAAGATAAATTTCGAATTTTTTTTTTTTTGACACAGACAAACCAAACTCTAACTTGGGGCTGAAAATAACTTGAAATAAAAGCAAAAATTCGATTTTTTTTTTTTTTACTTAGACTCTAGACGACACAACTCAAGAATAGGTGAGATAAACTAGAAGACACAACAAAAAAATGAAGATAGGTGAAACCTGTTTTGGATGTTGGCTCTGGTTACCAACTGATACGAAACGAAAAACAAAACAAAGACACGAAAGAAAGGACTGACTCAACAATTAAGATAAAGGATAGGCGAAACCTGTTTTGGATGTAGGCTCTGATACCAACTGATACGAACCCCGTAGAACTTGTTACGAGACCCTATACCCTACGCGGAAGCAAGATCGAAAACACCCAAAAACAAAGAATCAAGTTTGGCGGAAGCACGGAACAATGACCCCATAGCTTTAAAGAGCTAGAAACCATTATTATCAAGGTGAAATATAATATTGACCCCGTGATTATAAAGAACCAGAAACCAATATTATGTCGCTAAGAAAGTTACAAGTATCCACTTGTAAAATCCTGAAGAATGCTGTAGAACAGCGAAGGAGAATTAACTCTCAAAATACTCAAATATTCATTAAAATTCGTCTTAGAAAATAAGCCAAATTGGCAACCTATTTATAAGGTCTAAAAAGACTCCTTTTTCACAAGGAAAAGGACTCCTACCTAAACTATAATAAGGAAATAAATAAATAAGCAAATCCTAACCATAAAAGACTCTAAAATAATAAAAACATAATAAAACCTAAATTAAAAACGTGAATAAGTAAACTAAATAACTTGATCTTCAAGTCGGCTTCTCGATCACCCTTCTAATCTCGCGACATTGGGCTGTGCACGTGCATGCAATTAAAGCTCAATTTCAACACTGTTCCACTTCAAATATCTCTTCGCTAAAAACATGAAAGTTGTAGATCTTTCAGTTAGCTTTCCGAATCATTTTGAATCATCTCAATCGGACTTCGGATGCGAGAGTTATAACCCGAATGGTAAACTCTGCCAGAATAGGCGAGAATCTCGGATGCATGGAATTCGACTTGTCCAACGACTTCTTCTCTTTCTTTTCTTCCAATTCCAAGCCACGGACTCTTCAATAGTCTTATTCAGCCCTTTACTCTCCATGGACAGCTCGAATAATGTCTTTAAACTCGTACGCTTTCGCGTCTTCCAATTCTTTGTCATGGAGCATCTTTGGATCGTATCAGTTCTTGTTGTTGTTTGGTTATGCGTATTAAAGTCCTAGTGTTGTATTTCGTGTTTTTAAGAACGTTGTTGCGAAAGCACTTTTGCGCATGTTTTTTTACATGTACGTTTGTGCATGTCCATTTGAGCGAGTGTGTTTGTGCATGTTTGTTGATTTGTATTAATGTCCTAGGATTGTAGTTTGTGTTTTCATGAACCTTTTTGCGAATGCACTTTTGCGTGAGTACTTTTGTGCATGATTTTGTACTTTTACTTATGTGCGTATCTTTTGTAGCGAGTGTTTTTGTGCACGTTTCTTGATGCGCATTCGTGTCCTCGAACTGTAGCGGGTATTTTCATGATCGCTTTTGGAATCCAATTTTGACCATGTTTGAGTCCGAATTTGGAAATTTGACATTAGACAGGAATTGTAGCCAGCTGAAATAGCTTTCTAATGCCGCCGGAGCCAGTTGATTTGGAGTCCGGATGAGAAAGTTATGCTCGACTTCGTGGACACTACCGAAGATGCTGAGGGATCCACTCTTCTAATTTGATTTTATTTTCCTAATTGCAACTCTTTTCTTACTCTTTTTTCATTTTTGCATCATGGACACCTCATTATCAATTTGTACCTATAGACTACTAAATCCACCAATTAAAACAGAAATATAAATTTAATCCATAAAAAAATCCACGTAAACGTATACGTTGAGTGTTATTTCTACACTCCGCTGTATCTTTTGTATCTAGTGTTGTTGCTGTTGTTTGGTTATGCGTATTAAAGTCCTAGTGTTGTATTTCGTGTTTTTAAGAACGTTGTTGCGAATGCACTTTTGCGCATGTTTTTTTACATGTAAGTTTGTGCATGTCCATTTGAGCGAGTGTGTTTGTGCATGTTTGTTGATTTGTATTAATGTCCTAGGATTGTAGTTTGGGTTTTCATGAACCTTTTTGCGAATGCACTTTTGCGTGAGTACTTTTGTGCATGATTTTGTACTTTTACTTATGTGCGTATATTTTGTAGCGAGTGTTTTTGTGCACGTTTCTTGATGTGCATTCGTGTCCTCGAACTGTAGCGGGTATTTTCATGATCGCTTTTGGAATCCAATTTTGACCATGTTCGGGTCCGAATTTGGAAATTTAACATTAGACAGGAATTGTAGCCAGCTGAAATTGGTTTCTAATGCCGCAGAAGCTAGTTGATTTGAAGTCTGGATGAGAAAGTTATGCTCGACTTCGTGGACACTACCGAAGATGTTGAGGGATCCACTCTTCTAATTTGATTTTATTTTCCTAATTGCAACTCTTTTCTTACTCTTTCATCATTTTTGCATCATGGACACCTCATTATCAATTTGTACCTATAGACTTCTAAATCCACCAATTAAAACAGAAATATAAATTTAATCCATAAAAAAATCCACGTAAACGTAAACGTTGAGTGTTATTTCTACACTCCGTTGTATCTTTTGTATCTAGTGTTGTTGCTGTTGTTTGGTTATGCGTATTAAAGTCCTAGTGTTGTATTTCGTGTTTTTAAGAACGTTGTTGCGAATGCACTTTTGCGCATGTTTTTTTACATCTACGTTTGTGCATGTCCATTTGAGCGAGTGTGTTTGTGCATGTTTGTTGATTTGTATTAATGTCCTAGGATTGTAGTTTGTGTTTTCATGAACCTTTTTGCGAATGCACTTTTGCGTGCGTACTTTTGTGCATGATTTTGTACTTTTACTTATGTGCGTGCCTTTTGTAGCGAGTGTTTTTTGTAAACGTTTCTTGATGCGCATTCGTGACCTCGAACTGTAGCGGGTATTTTCATGATCGCTTTTGGAATCCAATTTTGACCATGTTCGAGTCCGAATTCGGAAATTTGACATTAGACCGGAATTGTAGCCAGCTGAAATAGGTTTCTAATGCCGCCGGAACCAGTTGATTTGGCGTCCGGATGAGAAAGTTATGCTCGACTTCGTGGACACTACCTAAGATGTTGAGGGATCCTCTCTTCTAATTTGATTTTATTTTCCTAATTGCAACTCTTTTCTTACTCTTTGATCATTTTTGCTTCATGGACACCTCATTATCAATTTGTACCTATAGAATACTAAATCCACCAATTAAAACAGAAATATAAATTTAATCCATAAAAAAATCCACGTAAACGTAAACGTTGAGTGCTATTTCTACACTCCGCTGTATCTTTTGTATCTAGTGTTCTTGCTGTTGTCTGGTTATGCGTATTAAAGTCCTAGTGTTGTATTTCGTGTTTTTAAGAACGTTGTTGCGAATGCACTTTTGCGCATGTTTTTTTACATGTACGTTTGTGCATGTCCATTTGAGCGAGTGTGTTTGTGCATGTTTGTTGAATTGTATTAATGTCCTAGGATTGTACTTTGTGTTTTCATGAACCTTTTTGCGAATGCACTTTTGCGTGAGTACTTTTGTGCATGATTTTGTACATTTACTTATGTGCGTGTCTTTTGTAGCGAGTGTTTTTTGTAAACGTTTCTTGATGCGCATTCGTGTCCTCGAACTGTAGCGGGTATTTTCATGATCGCTTTTGGAATCAAATTTTGACCATGTTCGAGTCCGAATTTGGAAATTTGACATTAGACAGGAATTGTAGCCAGGTGAAATAGGTTTCTAATGCCGCCGGAACCAGTTGATTTGGAGTCCGGATGAGAAAGTTATGCTCGACTTCGTGGACACTACCGAAGATGTTGAGGGATCCTCTCTTCTAATTTGATTTTATTTTCCTAATTGCAACTCTTTTCTTACTCTTTGATCATTTTTGCTTCATGGACACCTCATTATCAATTTGTACCTATAGAATACTAAATCCACCAATTAAAACAGAAATATAAATTTAATCCATAAAAAAATCCACGTAAACGTAAACGTTGAGTGCTATTTCTACACTCCGCTGTATCTTTTGTATCTAGTGTTCTTGCTGTTGTCTGGTTATGCGTATTAAAGTCCTAGTGTTGTATTTCGTGTTTTTAAGAACGTTGTTGCGAATGCACTTTTGCGCATGTTTTTTTACATGTACGTTTGTGCATGTCCATTTGAGCGAGTGTGTTTGTGCATGTTTGTTGAATTGTATTAATGTCCTAGGATTGTACTTTGTGTTTTCATGAACCTTTTTGCGAATGCACTTTTGCGTGAGTACTTTTGTGCATGATTTTGTACTTTTACTTATCTATTGCCGCCGGAACCAGTTGATTTGGCGTCCGGATGAGAATGTTATGCTCGACTTCGTGGACACTACCGAAGATCTTGAGGGATCCTTTCTTCTAATTTGATTTTATTTTCCTAATTGCAACTCTTTTCTTACTCTTTGATCATTTTTGCATCATGGACACCTCATTATCAATTTGTACCTATAGAATACTAAATCCACCCTTTAAAACAGAAATATAAATTTAATCCATAAAAAAATCCACGTAAACGTAAACGTTGAGTGTTATTTCTACACTCTACTGTATCTTTTGTATCTAGTGTTCTTGCTGTTGTCTGGTTATGCGTATTAAAGTCCTAGTGTTGTATTTCGTGTTCTTAAGAACGTTGTTGCGAATGCACTTTTGCGCATGTCCATTTGAGCGAGTGTGTTTCTGCATGTTTGTTGATTTGTATTAATGTCCTAGGATTGTAGTTTGTGTTTTCATGAACCTTTTTGCGAATGCACTTTTGCGTGAGTACTTTTGTGCATGATTTTGTACTTTTACTTATGTGCGTATCTTTTGTAGCGAGTGTTTTTGTGCACGTTTCTTGATGCGCATTCGTGTCCTCGAACTGTAGCGGGTATTTTCATGATCGCTTTTGGAATCCAATGTTGACCATGTTCGAGTCCGAATTTGGAAATTTGACATTAGACAGGAATTGTAGCCAGCTGAAATAGCTTTCTAATGCCGCCGAAGCCAATTGATTTGGAGTCCGGATGACAAAGTTATGCTCGACTTCGTGGACACTACCGAAGATGCTGAGGGATCCACTCTTCTAATTTGATTTTATTTTCCTAATTGCAATTCTTTTCTTACTCTTTGATCATTTTTGCATCATGGACACCTCATTATCAATTTGTACCTATAGACTACTAAATCCACCAATTAAAACAGAAATATAAATTTAATCCATAAAAAAATCCACGTAAACGTAAACGTTGAGTGTTATTTCTACACTCCGCTGTATCTTTTGTATCTAGTGTTGTTGCTGTTGTTTGGTTATGCGTATTAAAGTCCTAGTGTTGTATTTCGTGTTTTTAAGAACGTTGTTGCAAATGCACTTTTGCGCATGTTTTTTTACATGTATGTTTGTGCATGTCCATTTGAGCGAGTGTGTTTGTGCATGTTTGTTGATTTGTATTAATGTCATAGGATTGTAGTTTGTGTTTTCATGAACCTTTTTGCGAATGCACTTTTGCGTGAGTACTTTTGTGCACGATGAGGTACTTTTACTTATGTGCGTATCTTTTGTAGCGAGTGTTTTTGTGCACGTTTCTTGATGTGCATTCGTGTCCTCGAACTGTAGCGGGTATTTTCATGATCGCTTTTGGAATCCAATTTTGACCATGTTCGGGTCCGAATTTGGAAATTTGACATTAGACAGGAATTGTAGGCAGCTGAAATAGGTTTCTAATGCCGCAGGAGCCAGTTGATTTGAAGTCTGGATGAGAAAGTTGTGCTCGACTTCGTGGACCCTATCGAAGATGTTGAGGGATCCTCTCTTCTAATTTGATTTTATTTTCCTAATTGCAACTCTTTTCTTACTGTTTGATCATTTTTGCTTCATGGACACCTCATTATCAATTTGTACCTATAGAATACTAAATCGACCTTTTAAAACAGAAATATAAATTTAATCCATAAAAAAATCCACGTAAACGTAAACGTTGAGTGTTATTTCTACACTCCGCTGTATCTTTTGTATCTAGTGTTCTTGCTGTTGTCTGGTTATGCGTATTAAAGTCCTAGTGTTGTATTTCGTGTTTTTAAGAACGTTGTTGCGAATGCACTTTTGCGCATGTTTTTTTACATGTACGTTTGTGCATGTCCATTTGAGCGAGTGTGTTTGTGCATGTTTGTTGATTTGTATTAATGTCCTAGGATTGTAGTTTGTGTTTTCATGAACCTTTTTGCGAATGCACTTTTGCGTGAGTACTTTTGTGCATGATTTTGTACTTTTACTTATGTGCGTGTCTTTTGTAGCGAGTGTTTTTTGTAAACGTTTCTTGATGCGCATTCGTGTCCTCGAACTGTAGCGGGTATTTTCATGATCGCTTTTGGAATCAAATTTTGACCATGTTCGAGTCCGAATTTGGAAATTTGACATTAGACAGGAATTGTAGCCAGGTGAAATGGGTTTCTAATGCCGCCGGAACCAGTTGATTTAGAGTCCGGATGAGAAAGTTATGCTCGACTTCGTGGACACTACCGAAGATGTTGAGGGATCCTCTCTTCTAATTTGATTTTATTTTCCTAATTGCAACTCTTTTCTTACTCTTTGATCATTTTTGCTTCATGGACACCTCATTATCAATTTGTACCTATAGAATACTAAATCCACCAATTAAAACAGAAATATAAATTTAATCCATAAAAAAATCCACGTAAACGTAAACGTTGAGTGTTATTTCTACACTCCGATGTATCTTTTGTATCTAGTGTTCTTGCTGTTGTCTGGTTATGCGTATTAAAGTCCTAGTGTTGTATTTCGTGTTTTTAAGAACGTTGTTGCGAATGCACTTTTGCGCATGTTTTTTTACATGTACGTTTGTGCATGTCCATTTGAGCGAGTGTGTTTGTGCATGTTTGTTGATTTGTATTAATGTCCTAGGATTGTAGTTTGTGTTTTCATGAACCTTTTTGCGAATGCACTTTTGCGTGAGTACTTTTGTGTATGATTTTGTACTTTTACTTATGTGCGTGCCTTTTGTAGCGAGTGTTTTTTGTAAACGTTTCTTGATGCGCATTCGTGTCCTCGAACTGTAGCGGGTATTTTCATGATTGCTTTTGGAATCCAATTTTGACCATGTTCGAGTCCGAATTCGGAAATTTGCCTTTTTTCATGAATTGTAGCCAGCTGAAATAGGTTTCTAATGCCGCCTGAGCCAGTTGATTTGGAGTCCGGATGAGAAAGTTATGCTCGACTTCGTGGACACTACCGAAGATGTTGAGGGATCCACTCTTCTAATTTGATTTTATTTTCCAAATTGCAACTCTTTTCTTACTCTTTGATCATTTTTGCTTCATGGACACCTCATTATCAATTTGTACCTATAGAATACTAAATCCACCAATTAAAATAGAAATATAAATTTAATCCATAAAAAAATCCACGTAAACGTAAAGGTTGAGTGTTATTTCTACACTCCGCTGTATCTTTTGTATCTAGTGTTCTTGCTGTTGTCTGGTTATGCGTATTAAAGTCCTAGTGTTGTATTTCGTGTTTTTAAGAACGTTGTTGCGAATGCACTTTTGCGCATTTTTTTTACATGTACGTTTGTGCATGTCCTTTTGAGCGAGTGTGTTTGTGCATGTTTATTGATTTGTATTAATGTCCTAGGATTGTAGTTTGTGTTTTCATGAACCTTTTTGCGAATGCACTTTTGCGTGAGTACTTTTGTGCATGATTTTGTACTTTTACTTATGTGCGTGTCTTTTGTAGCGAGTGTTTTTTGTAAACGTTTCTTGATGCGCATTCGTGTCCTCGGACTGTAGCGGGTATTTTCATGATCGCTTTTGGAATCCAATTTTGACCATGTTCGAGTCCGAATTTGGAAATTTGACATTAGACAGGAATTGTAGCCAGCTGAAATAGCTTTCTAATGCCGCCGGAACCAGTTGATTTGGAGTCCGGATGAGAAAGTTATGCTCAACTTCGTGGACACTACCGAAGATGTTGAGGGATCCTCTCTTCTAATTTGATTTTATTATCCTAATTGTAACTCTTTTCTTACTCGTTGATCATTTTTGCATCATCGGCACCTCATTATCAATTTGTACCTATAGAATACTAAATCCACCAATTAAAACAGAAATATAAATCTAATCCATATAAAAATCCACGTAAACGTAAACGATGAGTGTTATTTCTACACTCCGCTGTATCTTTTGTATCTAGTGTTCTTGCTGTTGTCTGGTTATGCGTATTAAGGTCCTAGTGTTGTATTTTGTGTTTTTAAGAACGTTGTTGCGAATGCACTTTTGCGAATGTTTTTTTACATGTACGTTTGTGTATGTCCATTTGAGCGAGTGTGTTTGTGCATGTTTGTTGATTTGTATTAATGTCCTAGGATTGTAGTTTGTGTTTTCATGAACCTTTTTGCGAATGCACTTTTGCGTGAGTACTTTTGTGCATGATTTTGTACTTTTACTTATGTGCGTGTCTTTTGTAGCGAGTGTTTTTTGTAAACGTTTCTTGATGCGCATTCGTGTCCTCGAACTGTAGCGGGTATTTTCATGATCGCTTTTGGAATCCAATTTTGACCATGTTCGAGTCCGAATTTGGAAATTTGACATTAGACAGGAATTGTAGCCAGCTGAAACAGGATTCTAATGCCGCCGGAACCAATTGATTTGGAGTCCGGATGAGAAAGTTATGCTCGACTTCGTGGACACTACCGAAGATGTTGAGGGATCCTCTCTTCTAATTTGATTTTATTTTCCTAATTGTAACTCTTTTCTTACTCTTTGATCATTTTTGCATCATGGACACCTCATTATCAATTTGTACCTATAGAATACTAAATCCACCAATTAAAACAGAAATATAAATTTAATCCATAAAAAAATCCACGTAAACGTAAAGGTTGTGTGTTATTTCTACACTCCGCTGTATCTTTTGTATCTATTGTTCTTGCTGTTGTTTGGTTATGCGTATTAAAGTCCTAGTGTTGTATTTCGTGTTTTTAAGAACGTTGTTGCGAATGCACTTTTGCGCATTTTTTTTACATGTACGTTTGTGCATGTCCTTTTGAGCGAGTGTGTTTGTGCATGTTTATTGATTTGTATTAATGTCCTAGGATTGTAGTTTGTGTTTTCATGAACCTTTTTGCGAATGCACTTTTGCGTGAGTACTTTTGTGCATGATTTTGTACTTTTACTTATGTGCGTGTCTTTTGTAGCGAGTGTTTTTTGTAAACGTTTCTTGATGCGCATTCGTGTCCTCGAACTGTAGCGGGTATTTTCATGATCGCTTTTGGAATCCACTTTTGACCATGTTCGAGTCCGAATTTGGAAATTTGACATTAGACAGGAACTGTAGCCAGCTGAAATAGCTTTCTAATGCCGCCGGAACCAGTTGATTTGGAGTCCGGATGAGAAAGTTATGCTCGACTTCGTGGACACTACAGAAGATCTTGAGGGATCCTCTCTTCTAATTTGATTTTATTTTCCTAATTGCAACTCTTTTCTTACTCTTTGATCATTTTTGCATCATGGACACCTCATTATCAATTTGTACCTATAGAATACTAAATCCACCAATTAAAACAGAAATATAAATTTAATCCATAAAAAACGCACATAGTACATGCCCGACAAATTAAATCAATTAATTGCGTACCTTTGCGCTTCCTGCGAAATTAAAAACAACATACATGCTAATTAATTTAACCGAATTTAAATCAATTAACATGCTCGCGTTTAAACCAAATAACATGCTTGCATTGATTTGAATTGATTACACATAATCACATAAATCATACGAAACAATCATGAATACATAGTTTAAACAAAACTCAAATCGAAACTAGGGTTTCGCGTGTTTACCTCTTGAAGCGTGAGGTAGGAGCGTATAGTACGTCGAGATTGCTACGGAAACCAATCCGTACAATCGGGGCAGCAATGGAGTGCAGCGGCAGCAGCGGCGGATTGACCACGGCGGCGCGTGAACTTCACGCGCGGACTTCCGGGGCGGCGCGTGGGGCAGCGTGCGGCTTCGGCTCGTGCGTTGCTCCTCGATTCTTCGATCTACAGTCTTCCTCCTCTCGGATTTCACCTCGTATACTTCGATCTACTAAAACGTGGCACTAGACACGAAGTAGTTAGAATTAACGGAAGAAAAGAAAGAAGAAAAAGAATACCGAAAGGGATCGGCCAAGGGATGGCCGATTCCGGCGACCGGGCGGCGTCAACGGCGGAGGTGGCCGCGCGAGAGAGAGAGCGAGAGAGAGAGGTGGACGGCCGCTTAGGGTTAGGGTTTGTTGTAGTTTTTTTGTGCAAGGTCTATAAATCATGTATTTATAGTCCATTGCATAAAACCCTAACGGGCTTAAGTTGGACTGGGCCCAACAGCTTAAGCTCGTTAGTTCCTTTACTTGCTCGTCTCTCTCAATTCAATGATCGGAAAATTGTAACGATTACATTTTCGGAATCATTATAATGTCCTCGTCATTACGAGTGCCAACTCTCGTTTTCCAACTTTCCAAAAGTGGAAACCCTAGTTCAGTGCACTTTCTAAATTTGGAAACTTCCCGATTTAGAAAGTTCACTAATACGTTCGCCTACTCTTTTCCTTTTCTTATTCTCATTCATAATTCCAAATTACGAATGTTGGACCCAATCGTATTGACTTCCAATCATGCAAAGATAAACTATTTTATCTCTGACCGTTTATTCAAAGATCTCATGTGCACGAGCAGTGTGACCCTCGATGGTTCAGGTGTAAGCTAGCCGTGGGCCCACAACCCTTTGTGGTCAAAACTCGTCCCCTTCGAGTTACGATTAAGATGAAGCTCGTTTCACCTTAATCACCCAACGAATCAAGATTGGCGTCTAGCAACTACGCGTCATGATTCCCTAGATACAAATGAAGTGCCTGCAAGAACCTTCAGATATAGTTAACGTACAGTACGGTCCCTTCGATACATATGTCCCGATCGAACTAGAGGCATTGGTTCATCGAGACCTCTTTATATGTTCGATGACGGTGCGATCGTTCCAAGTGTTGTAATCGTCACGTGCATGACTTAGAGAATCGAATTCTCTAATCATCACTTAGTCAGCTCTGGCCAGAGACTTAGAATGATTACAAACTTTCAGAACACACAGGACATCCAAGACTATTCTAGCGATCGAATCCCCGACTACAATGCACATACCTCCCACTAGATTTCGGACTGCACGAACACTGGCCCTTGGGATGGTCCTCGGTGGAACTCAGGGACAGGTCACGATACAGCTGGTCCTCTAGTGAAGTCACGGTGATGTCTAGGTCATAAGGACTAATGGTGTACAACTATACCATAGATATCTCTACTCGATTATTGGGAACCACTTAGAGATTTCTAGGGTGAGGGAGTTCAGTGAACTCGTCAACTTACGAGCACCCACTTATGCATGCCGATATCACAATACCGTTTACTGATGAGATGCAGTACACATACACTAAGTGCTAGTCTTAATGGGAAAGGCCGATATCCTCATTAGTGGCGTAACCCTTCGACTAGGAACACGTTTAACAGTTATAATACTTAAGTAAATATCTCACGATCCTAACGATCAATTACTAGTACTTGTAATAACTGTAAGGACTATATCTATGCTTGTGACAAAGGGACAAAGATATAGAATGCCAAGGTGTTTTATCATTAATACGAATAAAGGTTCGTTTATTACAATAATAAATACGAAAGACCACAGCCACATGTTGGCTTGTTGGTCACCTACTCCAACAATCTCCCACTTGACCTAAAGCCAACTACCCATAAATCGCAATCCCATCGACTCTCGATGTTTCTCATGGACCAATCTTGGTAAAGGCTTCGTGAAGGGGTCTGCAACGTTCTCTTCCGAGGCGACTCGTTCAACCTTAACTTCACCTCTATCAATGATCTCTCGGATCACGTGATACTTCCTCAGAATATGCTTTGACTTCTGATGAGATCGTGGCTCCTTAGCTTGCGCCACGGCTCCGGTGTTATCACAGTACAACGGTACTGGATCACTAGCATCAGGAATGACACCCAACTCTTGGATGAATTTCCTTATCCAAGTCCCTTCCTTTGCAGCTTCAGACGCTGCAATGTATTCCGCTTCGGTAGTGGAATCGGCCGTCGTGCTTTGCTTGGAACTCTTCCAACACACGGCACCACCATTAAGCGTGAATATAAATCCAGAATTCGACTTTGAGTCGTCCACGTCCGATTGAAAACTAGAGTCAGTGAAACCCTCTAATTTCAACTCGGCACCCCCATAGACCAAAAATATATCCTTAGTTCTTCGCAAGTACTTGAGGATATCTTTCACGGCTTTCCAGTGAGCCGGGCCGGGGTTAGACTGATATCTGCTTGTGACACTCACAGCATACGCAATATCGGGTCTCGTACATAGCATGCCATACATTATGCTTCCTATGGCAGAAGCATAGGGCGTCCTTTTCATCTCTTCGATTTCACTAGGTGTTTGGGGACACATAGATTTCGAGAGACGAACCCCATGGGACATTGGCAAGAATCCCTTCTTGGATTCTTCCATGCTAAACCGTTTCATAACGGTGTCTATGTACAGGCTTTGGGATAAGCCAAGCATCTTTCTTGCTCTATCTCTATAGATGCGTATTCCTAATACATAAGATGCTTCTCCCAAATCCTTCATTGAGAAACGTGTGGACAACCATGCTTTCGTTTGTTGCAACATTCCTACGTCATTCCCAATGAGTAGAATGTCATCAACGTAAAGCACTAAAAATATCACTGCCCTCCCACTAACATTCTTGTATACACAAGGTTCCTCCGGATTCTTCTCAAAATCAAACTCTTTGATAGTTGAGTCGAACCTAATGTTCCAACTACGGGATGCTTGCTTTAATCCATAAATGGATCGCTGGAGCTTGCAAACCTTTTGCTCACTTCCAGAAGATATGAAGCCTTCCGGCTGCGCCATGTAGATTTCTTCCTCAATGTCTCCATTAAGGAAGGCGGTCTTCACATCCATTTGCCATATCTCGTAGTCGTACCACGCAGCTATGGCCAGCAAAATCCTAATGGACTTCAGCATCGCGACTGGCGAAAAGGTTTCCTCATAGTCAACACCTTGCCTTTGAGTGTATCCTTTTGCTACCAATCTAGCTTTATAGGTCGATACCTTTCCATCAACTCCAATTTTCTTCTTATAGATCCACTTGCAGCCTATAGGAACAATTCCTTTGGGTGGATCTACCAAGGTCCATACCTTGTTGGAGTACATGGAGTCCATTTCGGATTTCATGGCAGTTAGCCAATGTCCCATGTCCGCATCCGATACGGCCTCATTGTATGTTCTTGGATCTTGTCCAAGATCAACATGATCTTCATCATTTTCGAGGAGGAATAACCTACCCGGCATTTTCCGAACTCTTTCGGATCTACGTACCGTAGGTTCAGGAGGTATATTAGTGGTTTGTTGTATTGGTTCGATTACTTGTTCTTGCGTTTGAACTTCACTTTGTGGTTCTTGAACTATTTCAAGTTCTATCATGCTGCCCTTTCTATCGGATAGAAACTCCCTTTCCAAAAAGGTGGCATTTCTCGAAACAAACGTCTTTGCTTCTTTGACATAGTAGAACTCGTATCCCATTGAGTCTTCGAGATACCCCACAAAATAGCACAAGTCGGATTTACTATCCAACTTATCTCCCACTAATTGCTTCACATAAGCGGGACAACCCCATATCCTAATATGTTTGTAATTGGGTTTCCGGGAATGCCAAAGTTCATAAGGTGTGGATTTAACTGCTTTGGTGTTAACTCTATTCAGCAAATACGCGGCAGTACGGAGTGCATGACCCCACAAGTATGCCGGTAAGTTTGTGAACCCCATCATTGATCGAACCATATCTAATAAAGTTCGATTCCGACGTTCGGATACTCCATTAAGTTGAGGAGTTCCCGGTGGAGTCCATTGGGACTGTATCCCATTTTCTTTTAGATAGTCAATGAACTCGATGCTCAAGTATTCTCCACCACGATCGGATCGCAGCTTCTTAATACTTCGTCCGAGTTGCTTTTCTACTTCATGTCTAAAATCTTTGAACTTTTCAAATGTTTCAGACTTGTACTTCATCAAGTACACATACCCATACCTAGAATAATCGTCGGTAAAGGTGGCGAAGTAGTTGTATCCACCCTTCGCACTAACACTTAGTGGACCACATACGTCTGTATGGATCAAATCCAAAAGACCCTCGGCTCGTTCCATTTTCCCTTTGTAAGGTGACTTGGTCATTTTCCCTTTAAGGCAAGATTCACAAGTTTGTAGTGATTTCACGTCCTCCAAAGAGAACAATCCTTCACTAACAAAATCGTTCATCCTTCTTAAAGAGACATGACCTAATCTAGCGTGCCAAAGTTGTGCCGGGTTTTGATCTATCTCTTTACGTTTTGCTGATATAACATTAATAGGTATTTCACTTGGATTTAGTTCGTACAAGTTGTTTAATAGTCGTCCTTTGCAAATTAAATTCTCATTCTTTTGTATAATGCAAATCGAATTTCCAAAAACAAAAGTAAAACCTTCAATATCTAATACAGGAATAGAAATAAGGTTTCTAATGAGCGACGGAACAAATAAACAATCGTTCAAAACAATAGGAAAACTAAAATCCAAAACATTTAAGTAAATTGTGCCAATGGCTTCAGCAGCAACTCTTGCTCCATTCCCCATCCTTAGGTAGGTCTCACCCGCTCTAAGTCTTCGACTTCTTGTCATTAGCTGCAAATCATTGCACAAATGTGAGCCCCAGCCCGTATCCAATACCCAAGAAGAAGAGTTGACAGACAAATTTACGTCAATGAAATACGTACCCTTTTCAGAACCTTTCTGCTTTAGGTAAGCCTTGCAGTTGCGGTGCCAATGTCCTTTCTTTCCACAGTGATGGCAAGCATCATCAACTTGTTTGCTAACCTTTGCTTTGGGGCCCCCACTACCTTCACCCACTTCGAACTTGCTGTTAGGGAAAAGAACTCTTTCCTTTCTCTTCTTTTGGAAAAGAACTCTTTCCTTTCTCTTCTTTCCAGAAGTAGCAGCAATGAGAACAGACTTCTCTTTCTTAATGGTGGACTCGAAGCTAACCAACATGTTCATTAACTCATCCAAGGGAGGATCTAGTTTGTTCATGTTGAAGTTCACTATAAACGATTCATAGGAACTAGGAAGAGACAACAGGATCAAATCCAACGAGAGCTCGGCCGGGAGGGTGACATCAAGATTCACTAGCTTTTCAAGGAGAGTGATCATTTTGAGACAGTGCTCGTGGACCGAAACCCCTTCGCGCAGTCTCGCTGTGATCAACTCCTTTGTAGCAGCGTACCTCGATGCCCTAATATTCTCACTATACATGCTATCGAGATGAGCCTTTATATCGAAAGCATGTAAGTGAGACTCATATTTCCTCGCAAGCGCAGGCTCCATGGCGGCTATCATATAGCACCTAGCATGAGTGTCATCTTTCTTCCAAACTTCATAAGTTTCCTTTTCAGCATCCGTCGCTGTGGCAGGTATAGTGGCGTGAAGTCTCTCGTTCAAAACATAGAGACGCCCCTCAACGGTTAGCACAAGCTTAAGACTACGCAACCAATCTAGGTAATTAGGGCCATTGAGTTTATTGTCGAGGATTGACATTATGGGATTCATAGACATGATTATTTGAGAGGTATAGGGAAGAGGATTATTAGAGATTCGCGTTAAATGATTGTTACAATTAAATGTTTGGACTTGTGTTATTTAATTGTTCTCCCACTAATTTTATCGAGTTCCACTTCCTTCTAGTAGACAAACGAGAAAACTGATTTTTCTTAATGGGCTTTAGGTCCAATAGACAAATATAACCCGTAGTTAATCTAGCCCGATTATATTTGCCCAAAGGTAGATCACAATCAATCATATCCACAATATGACCCTAAATTAATTTTCCTCACACTTGATAATGACCTAAGTTAATCTCGCGAATATCAAAATCGTTGTGTGTCAAGTCTAACCTACCAATCAAAGATGCTCATAGAACTTGATTATGCCAAACTAATGCAGTCCCTAGTTAATCTAGCCGACCACGTTAATTCAACATAACCCTTTTCTACGGCTACCTTCATCACTATGTCAATTGAATTACAGCTTACTCTACCATAGCACTCCCCGCTAACACGGCTTACTGCACTATAGTAAAGGGCTACACATAATCCAACCGTTGGCAGAAGGAAAGAAATAACTCAACAGATTGGGTTTTCCTTTATAGCTTGAAATAATTCTTAATTAAAAGAATGAGGGATTTTTATTAAAAGTTTTATCTCATCAGAAGGTTTGGATTGGTCTATGTGATTCCTACATCTATGTTCTCTAAAGGTATATGGAAGCGCATATTGTCCTAAGAGGAACATACGACCTAACTACATAATTAATTACATTAATTAATTATCGGGTTTTTCGAAATAATTATAGAACCTCAACTAGCATAAATCATTCAAATAATGTTGAGGTACTATTAATTAAGTTGAGCTTATAATCAATATTATATTTGTGTTCTATTAATTGAAATCAATTTAACAATTTAAATTAATTAATTAATCTAACACATATTTACTAAAATAGATGATTGTCGATCCAATTATCTAATTGGGATTAATTGAAAATAATTTTCCAAAAATTAAAATCAATTTGTTTTAAGTTTAATTTTAGAAATCTGAATTTTTTTTTTATTTTTTTTTTTATTTTTTTTTATTTTCAGTGGACCGGTTCGGCCCAACCGGTCTGACCGGTTCGGACCGAAGCGGTCCGGTTCTGCCCGGTCCAGCTGACCCAAATCAGTGGGCCGGGTCAGTCGGACCGAGAACCGGTCTGACCGACCCGAATCCACTTGGATTCGGTCAACTAAATCGTGCACAACCATCGAACCGGCCGGTTCGACCGGTTCGATCCGAACAATTAAAAAACGATGTTTTAAAAATAATTTCAGATCCGATTTTCCAATTTTAAACAATTTTAAAGCTGGAAAAACTCTAAACAATATTTCAAAAATATTTTAAACTTACGAAAACTCCCAATTACATAATACGACAATCACTACTTTAATAAATCGAACATGCATATTAAAACGAACGCAATTAATTGCGCAACGAGCTCTGATACCACTGTTGGGTTTCGGGCACGCATACGCAGCGGAAAACAAAAATTTATGCGAATTAAACGAGTTTAAAACGCACATAGTACATGCCCGACAAATTAAATCAATTAATTGCGTACCTTTGCGCTTCCAGCGAAATTAAAAACAACATACATGCTAATTAATTTAACCGAATTTAAATCAATTAACATGCTCGCGTTTAAACCAAATAACATGCTTGCATTGATTTGAATCGATTACACATAATCACATAAATCATACGAAACAATCATGAATACATAGTTTAAACAAAACTCAAATCGAAACTAGGGTTTCGCGTGTTTACCTCTTGAAGCGTGAGGTAGGAGCGTATAGTACGTCGAGATTGCTACGGAAACCAATCCGTACAATCGGGGCAGCAATGGAGTGCAGCGGCAGCAGCGGCAGCAGCGGCGGATTGACCACGGCGGCGCGTGAACTTCACGCGCGGACTTCCGGGGCGGCGCGTGGGGCAGCGTGCGGCTTCGGCTCGTGCGTTGCTCCTCGATTCTTCGATCTACAGTCTTCCTCCTCTCGGATTTCACCTCGTATACTTCGATCTACTAAAACGTGGCACTAGACACGAAGTAGTTAGAATTAACGGAAGAAAAGAAAGAAGAAAAGAATACCGAAAGGGATCGGCCAAGGGATGGCCGATTCCGGCGACCGGGCGGCGTCAACGGCGGAGGTGGCCGCGCGAGAGAGAGAGCGAGAGAGAGAGGTGGACGCCCGCTTAGGGTTAGGGTTTGTTGTAGTTTTTTTGTGCAAGGTCTATAAATCATGTATTTATAGTCCATTGCATAAAACCCTAACGGGCTTAAGTTGGACTGGGCCCAACAGCTTAAGCTCGTTAGTTCCTTTACTTGCTCGTCTCTCTCAATTCAATGATCGGAAAATTGTAACGATTACATTTTCGGAATCATTATAATGTCCTCGTCATTACGAGTGCCAACTCTCGTTTTCCAACTTTCCAAAAGTGGAAACCCTATTTTTTTTTTTTTTTCTTTT
>NW_012193812.1:0-10019 GCF_000504015.1 Erythranthe guttata | reverse complement strand
TCGACACCTCATTATCAATTTGTACCTATAGAATACTAAATCCACCAATTAAAACAGAAATATAAATTTAATCCATAAAAAAATCAACGTAAACGTAAACGTTGAGTGTTATTTCTACAATCGTCTGTATCTTTTGTATCTAGTGTTCTTGCTGTTGTTTGGTTATGCGTATTAAAGTCCTAGTGTTGTATTTCGTGTTTTTAAGAACGTTGTTGCGAATGCACTTTTGCGCATGTTTTTTTACATGTACGTTTGTGCATGTCCTTTTGAGTGAGTGTGTTTGTGCATATTTGTTGATTTGTATTAATGTCCTAGGATTGTAGTTTGTGTTTTCATGAACCTTTTTTCGAATGCACTTTTGCGTGAGTACTTTGGTGCATGATTTTGTCCTTTTACTTATGTGCGTGTCTTTTGTAGCGAGTGTTTTTTGTAAACGTTTCTTGATGCGCATTCGTGTCCTCGAACTGTAGCGGGTATTTTCATGATCGCTTTTGGAATCCAATTTTGACCATGTTCGAGTCCGAATTTGGAAATTTGACATTAGACAGGAATTGTAGCCAGCTGAAATAGATTTCTAATGCCGCCGGAACAAGTTGATTTGGAGTCCGGATGAGAAAGTTATGCTCGACTTCGTGGACACTACGGAAGATGTTGAGGGATCCTCTCTTCTAATTTGATTTTATTTTC
Organism: Erythranthe guttata; assembly: GCF_000504015.1. Next base: position 9,332 of record NW_012193812.1, on the reverse strand, counting down.
CTAATTGCAATTCTTTTCTGACTCTTTGATTATTTTTGCATCATGGACACCTCATTATCAATTTGTACCTATAGAATACTAAATCCACCAATTAAAACAGAAAGAAAAATTTAATCCATAAAAAAATTCCACGTAAACGTAAACGTTGAGTGTTATTTCTACACTCCGCTGTATCTTTTGTATCTAGTGTTCTTACTGTTGTTTGGTTATGCGTATTAAAGTCCTAGTGTTGTATTTCGTGTTTTTAAGAACGTTGTTGCGAATGCACTTTTGCGCATGTTTTTTTACATGTACGTTTGTGCATGTCCATTTGAGCGAGTGTGTTTGTGCATGTTTGTTGATTTGTATTAATGTCCTAGGATTGTAGTTTGTGTTTTCATGAACCTTTTTGCGAATGCACTTTTGCGTGAGTACTTTTGTGCATGATTTTGTACTTTTACTTATGTGCGTGTCTTTTGTAGCGAGTGTTTTTGTAAATGTTTCTTGATGCGCATTCGTGTCCTCGAACTGTAGCGGGTATTTTCATGATCGCTTTAGGAATCCAATTTTGACCATGTTCGAGTCCGAATTTGGAAATTTGATATTAGACAGGAATTGTAGCCAGCTGAAATAGCTTCCTAATGCAGCCGGAACCAGTTGATTTGGATTCCGGATGAGAAAATTATGGTCGACTTCGTGGACACTACCGAAGATGTTGAGGGATCCTCTCTTCTAATTTGATTTTATTTTCCTAATTGCAACTCTTTTCTTACTCTTTGATCATTTTTGCTTCATCGACACCTCATTATCAATTTGTACCTATAGAATACTAAATCCACCAATTAAAACAGAAATATAAATTTAATCCATAAAAAAATCAACGTAAACGTAAACGTTGAGTGTTATTTCTACAATCGTCTGTATCTTTTGTATCTAGTGTTCTTGCTGTTGTTTGGTTATGCGTATTAAAGTCCTAGTGTTGTATTTCGTGTTTTTAAGAACGTTGTTGCGAATGCACTTTTGCGCATGTTTTTTTACATGTACGTTTGTGCATGTCCTTTTGAGTGAGTGTGTTTGTGCATATTTGTTGATTTGTATTAATGTCCTAGGATTGTAGTTTGTGTTTTCATGAACCTTTTTGCGAATGCACTTTTGCGTGAGTACTTTGGTGCATGATTTTGTCCTTTTACTTATGTGCGTGTCTTTTGTAGCGAGTGTTTTTTGTAAACGTTTCTTGATGCGCATTCGTGTCCTCGAACTGTAGCGGGTATTTTCATGATCGCTTTTGGAATCCAATTTTGACCATGTTCGAGTCCGAATTTGAAAATTTGACATTAGACAGGAATTGTAGCCAGCTGAAATAGCTTTCTAATGCGGCCGGAACAAGTTGATTTGGAGTCCGGATGAGAAAGTTATGCTCGACTTCGTGGACACTACGGAAGATGTTGAGGGATCCTCTCTTCTAATTTGATTTTATTTTCCTAATTGCAATTCTTTTCTGACTCTTTGATTATTTTTGAATCATGGACACCTCATTATCAATTTGTACCTATAGAATACTAAATCCACCAATTAAAACAGAAATAAAAATTTAATCCATAAAAAAATTCCACGTAAACCTAAACGTTGAGTGTTATTTCTACACTCCGCTGTATCTTTTGTATCTAGTGTTCTTGCTGTTGTTTGGTTATGCGTATTAAAGTCCAAGTGTTGTATTTCGTGTTTTTAAGAACGTTGGTGCGAATGCACTTTTGCGCATGTTTTTTTACATGTACGTTTGTGCATGTCCTCTTGAGCGAGTGTGTTTGTGCATGCTTGTTGATTTGTATTAATGTCCTAGGATTGTAGTTTGTGTTATCATAAACCTTTTTGCGAATGCACTTTTGCGTGAGTACTTTTGTGCATAATTTTGTACTTTTACTTATGTGCGTGTCTTTTGTAGCGAGTGTTTTTGTAAACTTTTCTTGATGCGCATTCGTGTCCTCGAACTGTAGCGGGTATTTTCATGATTGCTTTTGGAATCCAATTTTGACCATGTTCGAGTCCGAATTTGGAAATTTGACATTAGACAGGAATTGTAGCCAGCTGAAATAGCTTTCTAATGCCGCCGGAACCAGTTGATTTGGATTCCGGATGAGAAAGTTATGCTCGACTTCGTGGACACTACCGAAGATGTTGAGGGATCCTCTCTTCTAATTTGATTTTATTTTCCTAATTGCAACTCTTTTCTTACTCTTTGATCATTTTTGCTTCATCGACACCTCATTATCAATTTGTACCTATAGAATACTAAATCCACCAATTAAAACAGAAATATAAATTTAATCCATAAAAAAATCCACGTAAACGTAAACGTTGATTGGTATTTCTACACTCCGCTGTATCTTTTGTATCTAGTGTTCTTGCTGTTGTTTGGTTATGCGTATTAAAGTCCTAGTGTTGTATTTCGTGTTTTTAAGAACGTTTTTGCGAATGCACTTTTGCGCATGTTTTTTTACATGTACGTTTGTGCATGTCCATTTGAGCGAGTGTGTTTGTGCATGTTTGTTGATTTGTATTAATGTCCTAGGATTGTAGTTTGTGTTTTCATGAACCTTTTTGCGAATGCACTTTTGCGTGAGTACTTTTGTGCATGATTTTGTACTTTTACTTATGTGCGTGTCTTTTGTAGCGAGTGTTTTTTGTAAACGTTTCTTGATGCGCATTCGTGTCCTCGAACTGTAGCGGGTATTTTCATGATCGCTTTTGGAATCCAATTTTGACCATGTTCGAGTCCGAATTTGGAAATTTGACATTAGACAGGAATTGTAGCCAGCTGAAATAGATTTCTAATGCCGCCGGAACAAGTTGATTTGGAGTCCGGATGAGAAAGTTATGCTCGACTTCGTGGACACTACGGAAGATGTTGAGGGATCCTCTCTTCTAATTTGATTTTATTTTCCTAATTGCAATTCTTTTCTGACTCTTTGATTATTTTTGCATCATGGACACCTCATTATCAATTTGTACCTATAGAATACTAAATCCACCAATTAAAACAGAAAGAAAAATTTAATCCATAAAAAAATTCCACGTAAACGTAAACGTTGAGTGTTATTTCTACACTCCGCTGTATCTTTTGTATCTAGTGTTCTTACTGTTGTTTGGTTATGCGTATTAAAGTCCTAGTGTTGTATTTCGTGTTTTTAAGAACGTTGTTGCGAATGCACTTTTGCGCATGTTTTTTTACATGTACGTTTGTGCATGTCCATTTGAGCGAGTGTGTTTGTGCATGTTTGTTGATTTGTATTAATGTCCTAGGATTGTAGTTTGTGTTTTCATAAACCTTTTTGCGAATGCACTTTTGCGTGAGTACTTTTGTGCATAATTTTGTACTTTTACTTATGTGCGTGTCTTTTGTAGCGAGTGTTTTTGTAAATGTTTCTTGATGCGCATTCGTGTCCTCGAACTGTAGCGGGTATTTTCATGATTGCTTTTGGAATCCAATTTTGACCATGTTCGAGTCCGAATTTGGAAATTTGACATTAGACAGTAATTGTAGCCAGCTGAAATAGCTTTCTAATGCCGCCTGAACCAGTTGATTTGGAGTCCGGATGAGAAAGTTATGCTCGACTTCGTGGACACTACCGAAGATGTTGAGGGATCCTCTCTTCTAATTTGATTTTATTTTCCTAATTGCAACTCTTTTCTTACTCTTTGATCATTTTTGCTTCATCGACACCTCATTATCAATTTGTACCTATAAAATACTAAATCCACCAATTAAAACAGAAATGTAAATTTAATCCATAAAAAAATCCACGTAAACGTAAACGTTGAGTGTTATTTCTACACTCGGCTGTATCTTTTGTATCTAGTGTTCTTGCTGTTGTTTGGTTATGCGTATTAAAGTCCTAGTGTTGTATTTCGTGTTTTTAAGAACGTTGTTGCGAATGCACTTTTGCGCATGTTTTTTTACATGTACGTTTGTGCACGTCCTTTTGAGTGAGTGTGTTTGTGCATATTTGTTGATTTGTATTAATGTCCTAGGATTGTAGTTTGTGTTTTCATGAACCTTTTTGCGAATGCACTTTTGCGTGAGTACTTTGGTGCATAATTTTGTCCTTTTACTTATGTGCGTGTCTTTTGTAGCGAGTGTTTTTTGTAAACGTTTCTTGATGCGCATTCGTGTCCTCGAACTGTAGCGGGTATTTTCATGATCGCTTTTGGAATCCAATTTTGACCATGTTCGAGTCCGAATTTGAAAATTTGACATTAGACAGGAATTGTAGCCAGCTGAAATAGCTTTCTAATGCGGCCGGAACAAGTTGATTTGGAGTCCGGATGAGAAAGTTATGCTCGACTTCGTGGACACTACGGAAGATGTTGAGGGATCCTCTCTTCTAATTTGATTTTATTTTCCTAATTGCAATTCTTTTCTGACTCTTTGATTATTTTTGAATCATGGACACCTCATTATCAATTTGTACCTATAGAATACTAAATCCACCAATTAAAACAGAAATAAAAATTTAACCCATAAAAAAATTCCACGTAAACCTAAACGTTGAGTGTTATTTCTACACTCCGCTGTATCTTTTGTATCTAGTGTTCTTGCTGTTGTTTGGTTATGCGTATTAAAGTCCAAGTGTTGTATTTCGTGTTTTTAAGAACGTTGGTGCGAATGCACTTTTGCGCATGTTTTTTTACATGTACGTTTGTGCATGTCCTCTTGAGCGAGTGTGTTTGTGCATGTTTGTTGATTTGTATTAATGTCCTAGGATTGTAGTTTGTGTTTTCATGAACCTTTTTGCGAATGCACTTTTGCGTGAGTACTTTTGTGCATAATTTTGTACTTTTAGTTATGTGCGTGTCTTTTGTAGCGAGTGTTTTTGTAAACGTTTCTTGATGCGCATTCGTGTCCTCGAACTGTAGCGGGTATTTTCATGATTGCTTTTGGAATCCAATTTTGACCATGTTCGAGTCCAAATTTTTGACATTAGACAGGAATTGTAGCCAGCTGAAATAGCTTTCGAATGCCGCCGGAACCAGTTGATTTGGAGTCCGGATGAGAAAGTTATGCTCGACTTCGTGGACACTACCGAAGATGTTGAGGGATCCTCTCTTCTAATTTGATTTTGTTTTCCTAATTGCAACTCTTTTCTTACTCTTTGATCATTTTTGCTTCATGGACACCTCATTATCAATTTGTACCTATAGAATATTAAATCCCCCAATTAAAATAGAAATATTAATTTAATCCATAAAAAATCCACGTAAACGTAAACGTTGAGTGTTATTTCTACACTCGGCTGTATCTTTTGTATCTAGTGTTCTTGTTGTTGTTTGGTTATGCGTATTAAAGTCCTAGTGTTGTATTTCGTGTTTTTAAGAACGTTGTTACGAATGCACTTTTGCGCATGTTTTTTTACATGTACGTTCGTGCATGTCCTTTTGAGCGAGTGTGTTTGTGCATGTTTGTTGATTTGTATTAATGTCCTAGGATTGTAGTTTGTGTTTTCATGAACCTTTTTGCGAATACACTTTTGCGTGAGTACTTTTGTGCATGATTTTCTACTTTTACTTATGTGCGTGTCTTTTGTAGCGAGTGTTTTTGTGCACGTTTCTTGATGCGCATTCGTGTCCTCGAACTGTAGCGGGTATTTTCATGATCGCTTTTGGAATCCAATTTTGACCATGTTCGAGTCCGAATTTGGAAATTCGATATTAGACAGGAATTGTAGCCAGCTTAAATAGCTTTCTAATGCCGCCGGAACCAGTTGATTTGGAGTCCGGATGAGAAAGTTATGGTCGACTTCGTGGACACTACCGAAGATGTTGAGGGATCCTCTCTTCTAATTTGATTTTATTTTCCTAATTGCAACTCTTTTCTTACTCTTTGATCATTTTTGCTTCATGGACACCTCATTATCAATTTGTACCTATAGAATACTGAATCCACCAATCTAAAACAGAAATATAAATTTAATCCATAGAAAAATCCACGTAAACGTAAACGTTGAGTGTTATTTCTACACTCCGCTGTATCTTTTGTATCTAGTGTTCTTGCTGTTGTTTGGTTATGCGTATTAAAGTCCTAGTGTTGTATTTCGTGTTTTTAAGAACGTTGTTGCGAATGCATTTTTGCACATGTTTTTTTACATGTACGTTTGTGCATGTCCTTTTGGGCGAGTGTGTTTGAGCATGTTTGTTGATTTGTATTAATGTCCTAGGATTGTAGTTTGTGTTTTCATGAACCTTTTTGCGAATGCACTTTTGCGTGAGTACTTTTGTGCATATTTTGTAGTTATACTTATGTGCGTGTCTTTTGTAGCGAGTGTTTTTTGTAAACGTTTCTTGATGCGCATTAGTGTCCTCGAACTGTAGCGGGTATTTTTATGATCGCTTTTGGAATCCAATTTTGACCATGTTCGAGTCCGAATTTAGAAATTTGACATTAGCCATGAATTGTAGCCAGCTGAAATAGCTTTCTAATGCCGCCGGAACCAGTTGATTTGGAGTCCGGATGAGAAAGTTATGCTCGACTTCGTGGACACTACCGAAGATCTTGAGGGATCCTCTCTTCTAATTTGATTTTATTTTCCTAATTGCAACTCTTTTCTTACTCTTCGATCATTTTTGCATCATGGACACCTCATTATCAATTTGTACCTATTGAATACTAAATCCACCAATTAAAACAGAAATATAAATTTAATCCATCAAATAATCCACGTAAACGTAAACGTTGAGTGTTATTTCTACACTCCACTGTATCTTTTGTATCTAGTGTTCTTGCTGTTGTTCGGTTATGCGTATTAAAGTCCTAGTGTTGTATTTCGTGTTTTTAAGAACGTTGTTGCGAATGCACTTTTGCGCATGTTTTTTTACATGTACGTTTGTGCATGTCCATTTGAGCGAGTGTGTTTGTGCATGTTTGTTGATTTGTATTAATGTCCTAGGATTGTAGTTTGTGTTTTCATGAACCTTTTTGCGAATGCACTTTTGCGTGAGTACTTTTGTGCATGATTTTGTACTTTTACTTATGCGCGTGTCTTTTGTAGCGAGTGTTTTTGTGCACGTTTCTTGATGCGCATTCGTGTCCTCGAACTGTAGCGGGTATTTTCATGATCGCTTTAGGAATCCAATTTTGACCATGTTCGAGTCCGAATTTGGAAGTTTGACATTAGACAGGAATTGTAGCCAGCTGAAATGGGTTTCTAATGCCGCCGGAACCAGTTGATTTGGAGTCCGGATGAGAAAGTTATGCTCGACTTCGTGGACACTACCGAAGATGTTGAGGGATCCTCTCTTCTAATTTGATTTTATTTTCCTAATTGCAACTCTTTTCTTACTCTTTGATCATTTTTGCTTCATGGACACCTTATTATCAATTTGTACCTATAGAATACTAAATCCACCAATTAAAACAGAAATATAAATTTAATCCATAAAAAATCCACGTAAACGTAAACGTTGAGTGTTATTTCTACACTCCGCTGTATCTTTTGTATCTAGTGTTCTTGCTGTTGTCTGGTTATGCGTATTAAAGTCCTAGTGTTGTATTTCGTGTTTTTAAGAACGTTGTTGCGAATGCACTTTTGCGCATGTTTTTTTACATGTACGTTTGTGCATGTCCATTTGAGCGAGTGTGTTTGTGCATGTTTGTTGATTTGTATTAATGTCCTAGGATTGTAGTTTGTGTTTTCATGAACCTTTTTGCGAATGCACTTTTGCGTGAGTACTTTTGTACATAATTTTGTACTTTTACTTATGTGCGTGTCTTTTGTAGCGAGTGTTTTTTGTAAACGTTTCTTGATGCGCATTCGTGTCCAAGAACTGTAGCGGGTATTTTCATGATCGCTTTTGGAATCCAATTTTGACCATGTTCGAGTCCGAATTTGGAAATTTGACATTAGACAGGAATTGTAGCCAGCTGAAATAGATTTCTAATGCCGCCGGAACAAGTTGATTTGGAGTTCGGATGAGAAAGTTATGCTCGACTTCGTGGACACTACGGAAGATGTTGAGGGATCCTCTCTTCTAATTTGATTTTATTTTCCTAATTGCAATTCTTTTCTGACTCTTTGATTATTTTTGCATCATGGACACCTCATTATCAATTTGTACCTATAGAATACTAAATCCACCAATTAAAACAGAAAGAAAAATTTAATCCATAAAAAAATTCCACGTAAACGTAAACGTTGAGTGTTATTTCTACACTCCGCTGTATCTTTTGTATCTAGTGTTCTTACTGTTGTTTGGTTATGCGTATTAAAGTCCTAGTGTTGTATTTCGTGTTTTTAAGAACGTTGTTGCGAATGCACTTTTGCGCATGTTTTTTTACATGTACGTTTGTGCATGTCCATTTGAGCGAGTGTGTTTGTGCATGTTTGTTGATTTGTATTAATGTCCTAGGATTGTAGTTTGTGTTTTCATGAACCTTTTTGCGAATGCACTTTTGCGTGAGTACTTTTGTGAATGATTTTGTACTTTTACTTATGTACGTGTCTTTTGTAGCGAGTGGTTTTTGTAAACGTTTCTTGATGCGCATTCGTATCCTCGAACTGTAGCGGGTATTTTCATGATCGCTTTTGGAATCCAATTTTGACCATGTTCGAGTCCGAATTTGGAAATTTGACATTAGACAGGAATTGTAGCCAGCTGAAATAGGTTTCTAATGCCGTCGGAACCAGTTGATTTGGAGTCCGGATGAGAAAGTTATGCTCGACTTCGTGGACACTACCGAAGATGTTGAGGGATCCTCTCTTCTAATTTGATTTTATTTTCCTAATTGCAACTCTTTTCTTACTCTTTGATCATTTTTGCTTCATGGACACCTCATTATCAATTTGTACCTATAGAATACTAAATCCACCAATTAAAACAGAAATGTAAATTTAATCCATAAAAAAATCCACGTAAACGTAAACGTTGAGTGTTATTTCTACACTCGGCTGTATCTTTTGTATCTAGTGTTCTTGCTGTTGTTTGGTTATGCGTATTAAAGTCCTAGTGTTGTATTTCGTGTTTTTAAGAACGTTGTTGCGAATGCACTTTTGCGCATGTTTTTTTACATGTACGTTTGTGCACGTCCTTTTGAGTGAGTGTGTTTGTGCATATTTGTTGATTTGTATTAATGTCCTAGGATTGTAGTTTGTGTTTTCATGAACCTTTTTGCGAATGCACTTTTGCGTGAGTACTTTGGTGCATGATTTTGTCCTTTTACTTATGTGCGTGTCTTTTGTAGCGAGTGTTTTTTGTAAACGTTTCTTGATGCGCATTCGTGTCCTCGAACTGTAGCGGGTATTTTCATGATCGCTTTTGGAATCCAATTTTGACCATGTTCGAGTCCGAATTGAAAATTGACA
>NW_012193807.1:48037-152831 GCF_000504015.1 Erythranthe guttata | reverse complement strand
CCCAATTTTTCAAAAAATATTTCAAAAAATCATTTAAAATTCGAAATATTTAAATTTTGAATTTAAAATTAAGTTCAAGTCTTTTCATTTATTTCCTTTTTCTTTTTTCTATTTAAAATCACTTCTTTTAATTTACTTATTCATAAAATATTTCAAAAAATCATTTAAATTCGAAATCTTTAAAATTTTGAATTTAAAATTAAGTTCAAGTCTTTTCATTTATTCCCTTTTCCTTTTTTCTATTTAAAAGTACTTCTTTTAATTTACTTATTCATAAAATATTTCAAAAAAAAAAAAAAAAATTCAAAATTTCCGGGCCGACCCGGCCCGCTGAACCGCCCATACTACGGGCCGGTTCCGGTTCCGGAAAATGTGAACCGTGAACCGGTTTGAACCGGCCCAGAACCGGCCCGTGGCCGTGTCTACCTTGAAACCCTTATTGAACTCCAATTTAATGATTTACACTCCAGTTTAGCCCAATTTCACAAATTGACTAATTTTGACTCTTATTTCGATTTTGACTACCACAGGTGGAAAACGCCAGTCAGCAGCCGTTGAATTTTTCTTTTTTTTTTTTGGAATTTTTTTTTCCGGCAGGTGAGCACGTCGTTAAACTAACGCCGGTCTTTGACGTTGATTTTTTCTTCTTGAAAACTTTTTTTTTCTAAAAAAAATTTCGGCAGGTCATCCGACATTGACTCTTTTTTCGGAAACCTTTTTTTCCTTAAAAAAATTATTTTCATTAATATTATTGTCTTGGCATGGAATATTACTGTAATATTATTTAATATTATTTTCATTAATATTCAGTAATTTAACTGTTTGAGATTGCTGTCTTCGACCGCAATATTACTTTCTCCGACCATAATATTACTGTTAGGGACAATGATACAGTAATATTACTGTCTGAGAGAATACTTTTATTGTTAACACAATAATTTAGAGAGAGAAAAAAATTTCAAAAAAAAGTCAACCATGGAGAACCACGAAGTCAACGCTGGAATCTGGCCGGAAAAAATTTTCAGAAAAATTTTATTTTCTAAAAATAAAACATTTTTTCAAAAAAATATGCAAATGGGGATTAATGTGAGATATTTGTTAAATCCGGGGTCAATGTGCAATATTGATGAAGTTAGAGTATAAATTATAATGGATGGAATTGATGATAATTATATTATGAGGGGAATTTTAGACCAAAGATATGTAGATGATTTTGTTTGCGACACTATTTTTTGTCTAGACCTACGTGCATTTGAGTCCCTTGTCATGGGCCTATTTATCATTTGCCCTTATAATTATACATTGTTAAATCCCCTCACGTGGTTCGTATTCGAAATCAACAAAACCCAAAAGGAATGTTTCATGTATGCTATTTAAAAACATAAAGTATACTCCACCATACTTTCATTGACATAAATATTGGATTTATGCGTGTTTTCTTGATAATCATACTCTGATATGCATGATATATTATAACATGATATAATTGTACTAGCATTGACAATATTCTTACAATGTTTTTTTTTCTTTTTTTTTTTTAGAACATGTACTGCCAACACAAACAAGAATAAGAGAAATCTGACATAAAAATTCATTGAACCCTCAGATCAAGCTTTCAGTAGACTTTTTCATTTTACTGAAGGTCTTAATATAACCAATATTCATTGAATCTCATTAAGGCAAACACCACGAAGGCATTGCCTGAGTGGTATGGAATGGGGATAATGGTATTAGGTCAAGAGTTCTATTCCCTTTGGGTTGGGTTGTAAGCCAAAATATAAGGCCAATTTATTTATAAAAAAAACCCTCATAAATGCAAACAACATTTGGTGAATTTTACATACTCGTTCTTTATCAAAGAATCACCCATTCTATTGTTAAAGATCACCGGATTTTATCGACATAAGAACCCAAAAAGGAAGTTTTTATTATTGGGGAAATGAGGTTGGCAATCAAAAACCACAAAATGTCAACTTATTTCTGTCTTGACGAACGGACCAACTAAAATGATAATTGTCGATGGTAAGTGAAGCCACAAGCCACAAGCAGATTTTTATACTATAAATTTTGGTGAACTTGACAAAGTCACTTACAACGACTTGAAAGAGGGATTGAAAAGCCTCATGGTGAACTTCGTCTTCAATACAAGAAAAACTGTTAGGTGGTCGTACTTCCAATATGTGGATGATCTAGAGAGCATCAACGACGACAACTGGGCAGCAGAGGTAGTCAAGTTCTTCATGAACTTCGTACGCAAAGTAACCACAAAGGAAAACCAAGAACCAACCTGCTGAAAATGTTGTGGACTCCGTACATTGATATGTTTCCTTGTTAGTGGTATGTAAATGAAAAATCTAAATTTTGATCAATAGTTTTTTTCCTATTACTCATATTACGTTTCCTTGTTTCTCGTATTGGTTCCTTGAATGGTGTTCCGAACGTTTCCAAAATACAGAAAATAAAATTTGCATATAGTATGCCAACAAGCCCATGTACTTTCAATGACACATATAGCACCAGATATGGTCAAAGTCTTTATTGTTTTGCAAACTTAATAATTATGATGCCATGAAAAGTAATAATTCATTTAAGTGTATTATATTATTAAGAAATGCATGATGATATTCATACATTGGTTATTCATGAGAACTTGCCTGCTACGGACAGTATTGCTTGCATATTTCTTTATCGTTGATGATCATACTGTCATACATACCCTTATGTCCAATTATGTTGTCATAAACAGTAACATTGTAGGTTTTTATATAACAATGTCCAATGCATGAAATACAATACTATTTCAATATCAATGACAATATTGTTTTGTCCTTGCTATCTAAATTACTATAATATTGTCCCTTTACAGATCTCGGCTAAATCGTTGGCTCAAAAAGCGTTATGCAATTAAATTTTTGGGACAATTTCAACTTGAGGAAGATGACGTGGATGACAATGAAGCTAGCGAAGAGCAAGAAGAACAAACGGTTTAAATGAAGAAACCAGTTGAAACAAAATCGAAGGGGAAAAGAAAGTTAGTGGATGAGCTGGAGAGCGGTTTATCTGATTTTGATGATAATCAAGAATAAAAATCCGGGAGATGTGTGCCAGTTGATGAGTCCGATCGCAACAAAAACAGAAAAAAATGATGGATTAGATGCATTAGTAGTTGTTGTTTTTGTTTGCAGTTCAAAATAAAACAAGTGCCCAATCTGAAAGCATAATTGAGGGGCTAGAATCTGAAAACAAAAAAAAATGAAAGAAAAAGTCTCAAAGAGGCAAAGTTACATTGAGACACTTCAAGGTGAAAATGTCATTCTCATTGGTGAAATAATCACTCTCAAAGTTGATGTTGAGGAAAAATTATGAAAAACGAGGAAGAAACAGTTTTGAAAAGTAATATAAAATATGTCGAACAAAGGAACGAAATACAAGAACAAGACCTGGCGAGGTCAATTGATATACCAACTAACCGTCAGACTGAGACATCGTCTAGTGCAATATTAGAGAGACAAGTACAAGAACTCAAAACCAAACTTAGTGCTGCAATGAATAAAAACACATTGAATGAGAATGAGAGTTTTAAGCTATATGTGCATGATATCTTGGTGTTTTGATGGTCTTCATACACATATTATATAATTTGTGCATATCCCAACTGTTGATTATTTTATTTATTTATAGAGTTTTTTTTAAATCATCGAATGGTGCACTGTTGATTATACTGTGGATAATGTACTTGTGGATGGAGCCTTTATAGCCTAAAACCAGTATTCAAAAGAATACAAATAAGAAGCCAAGCTCTTCTCTTCTAGGAAGAAAAACTAAGATGATTTCTTCGTAAACTAATTCCTAGTAACTAGTACAAAAGCACTTGATGATATACTAGGAATACAAATTAGTATTTAATAGGATTATATACAAAACATATTCAATTATGTAGTGAGAAATCTATAAAGAATACAAGGTGTTGTAGACGATGTTCCAACACTCTCTGCTATGCGCTCTTGATTCTCGTCAGAAATTGGTACAAATGAACTGGATCTTCTCCTATTTATAAAGTTCAGGAACATCATCTCCTGCACGAAAATAGGACACAAAGAGAAGATAGGGAGTTAGTGGGAATATGGGTTAGTGAATAAATTAAGCATGTGCTTAAGGTAACTATCCACTAAGCTAAACAATAACCCCCCACTTGCTCTAAAGAATAAATTCGAATAATGAATAATAATAAAATGATAATAATTCGAAAATTAAGAAAATCAAAACAATTAATATATATTTGATTTAAAAATCAAATATCCAACAGTACTTACATTAATCTTCTTAGATACTTTTGATGCGAATTAGATTATTATTCTCACATTAATTCAGAATCCAGCTTTATAATATGAACAGTTTAGCTACGTTACTTTTAGTGCATTTTTTTAGCCACTAAATAATTCTTTCTATTATGTTCTTTTCTTTATTTCCTTCTGTCTCTTTATTGAAACAATTCATTCATAATTTAGTGTAACATCTTTACTATGCTTGGTTGGTTGTATTATGCTAAGTTTCTTGGTTTGTTTTAATTAATTTAATGTGCACACGGCTACATATTTCTTAGTAAAATATTGTACTTTAAGACCCCGTTTGATTGGACTGATTAGCCAGGATTAATTGAATAGGAAGGATTTCCGGGTCGATCCCCTAAAATAATTTTATCATGGACTATCATGCAGATAAGATAACTAATTGGACTTGAGAGATCCAATAAAATTATGATGTTTATAATTAGATGCATTAATGACAAAATTATCCTTCTAGTTTTCATCTTTTTACTGTAACAACATATTCAGTTATTTAAAAAATATAGTATAAATAAAAATAAATAAAATTCGGAAAAAAAAGCTGTCATTTCACTAAATCTAAATCGTAGTCTACCCCTTTAGCTATCCAACTACCTCCATCTAAAAACTCCCTTAATGAATATTTTGAAGCAGCTTCCACACTTTCGAGTACATACACAAATTGTGGTATATTCGCTTTAGTTGCACCAACTCCTACGTTGCGAAAAACGACATAGTACATAGTGTTTGGGGGAGCACCAAGAAAGTATCCGCCTACGGATCGATCCAAATACGATTCCATAACTACAACAAACGCGTAATACCCCGCCGAACTACCTAAGAAGGCTGTTTCTGAGCTATTTGCAAAACTCCCCACTACGTCGAACGCACAAAGGTGAAATACAAACCCAATCTCAAAATTCGAAAGACGAGAAGTTTGGCTAGAGAATACAACCTTATCTCGAGGATGCGATTTCTCGCCGACAAACTTGCATTTTTGGAAGAAGGCACGGCTGTATCCGAACACCAAATTAGTTCCACCGTAAAAGCGGCAATCGCGGTAGAATTGTTTTTCACCGTTGGTATACAGAGTCGCGTTAGCTCCTTCAAATTTACACCTAAAGAAGATTGATTTTGCTCCTGCGTTCTCAACCGCAACCCCATATTGTACTGCTTCGTTTCTGATCGTCAGATCTTGAGCCAAGAACTCTTCTCCAAATACACCTGCATGCATATTAATTATCGATTAATTATGTCGTTAAACGTCTAATTAGTTAAGAGATCGAGCAAGTTGATAAATTAAGATAGTGCTTTACTTAGAGTTGCAGCTACCGGTGATCCATATACGTTGCTTGCGTTTGAAGATATAACGGTCTTCCCGATTCCTTCTCCAATAAAAATCAAATTGATCTTTTCGTGACCAATCTTGACGATTTCGTAGTATTCCCCTTCCCCGATTGTGATGCACACTTTGAACGGGCTATAGTTTGGCGAGGCTTCCACTGCGTCGGACACATTAGTGAAGTTCGACTTGTTATTAATCCAATCCTTAGAAACCGATATTTTAATCACGCAGTCGAGACTATTATAATTTGTTTTCCCTTTCTTCTTCTTTGTCGATAATAATAACGCAACCAACAAAGTAGTTATTAGGATGAGAGTTATAATTACGAGCCCCGCCACTCTCCGAAATCTTCGGCGGTTGATTCCGGAAGGCGGATATAAAATGGTGGGAGGGAATAGAGGAAGAGAGAAGTAGGAGGAGAGAGGAGTAGCAACAAAATCTGCATTAATCGTAGGGGATGTTATAATTGGTTGTTCCACGTCAACATGGATATCTGTAAACGACGGCGTATTATCAGAACTGGTTGTTGAGGCTGAACCAGCAGTACAAGGACGAGAGATGTTTATATTTTCATTCATATTGGGCACGATTATAAGTCACACTTGGTTGGGGTGTATATATATATATATATATATATATATATATATGCACATCCTTTGTTTTAAAAAAAAAATATTCCCTATATATTTACCTATATATATACATGTGAATTTGTAAATTTTTAATGTGATGGTGTTGTTGAATTGGTAATGTTATCTTCACATTCCTAAAAGGTGCACTATTCGGGTCCCTACGTGCACCTATTTCAATTGTTTAATAAAATATATATTTTGCTAATTGCAACTTTAATTTATTTACCATTTCTTTAATATTTTCCAGTGTTCTAAAAATCGGTCTCTGAGGCGGAGGCGATCCAAAACCTTTACGATTTTAGTGTAAAGGTTTGAATAATCGGTTTTTTGCCTGTGAGGCGGTTTTAGGCGGTCTGAGTCGGTCTGAGGCGGTCTGAGTCGGTCTGAGGCGGTCAAACCTTTAAGGCGGGTCAAACTCGGTGGCGAAAAATCGGTTAAAAATCGGTTTTTTTATTTTTTTATTTTTTTATTTTTTTATTTTTTTATTTTATAATTCAATATAAAAGTTGGATTTTAATAAAAGAAAATATGAGTTTATGCCTTATTTTGTTTATGTTAATTGTTATTGTTAAAGAACTAATGATGTATGCCACGAATGTTCAAGAATAAATGTAAATTCAAAAAAATTGTTTTCTTATTTATATTTTATAAGGATATTTATGTATTATGATCTTATAATTATTAAACTTTTACTATGTTATTAGGATATTTACATGATGGAGATATAACTATGTTTAAATATTTTTTTACATATGTTTGGAGTATTTATAAATAATATTTAGAAATATATTATATTAAATTTTAAAAACCGATTTACTTCCGATTTATCACCGATTAATCACCGCCGCACCGATTAATCGTGAGTCGGTGCCTGACCGACTCGGACCCGATTACCGATTTTTACAACCTTGATATTTTCTCCAATTTTCTCTTTAAATATAATCTAAATTATTCCAAAACTCTTAATGTTTTATATATATATATATATATATATATATATATATATATATATATATATATG
Organism: Erythranthe guttata; assembly: GCF_000504015.1. The sequence continues at coordinate 145,508 of NW_012193807.1, read as the reverse complement.
TATTATTTCAATTATTCTCTAAATTTCCAACTATAGGTATTTTTTATAATTCGAAAATTCAATATCCGCTAATGAAATACACATTATGCTACTTTTTACTTTAATTTATTTACCACTCATTTAATATTTTCACGAATTTTATGTCTAAATATTTTCTAAATTACCCTAAAATTTATAAAATAATCTTTTTACATATTTTTATTATTTAATGTCTATAATCCTTAAAAACAAATCGGAGGCGCTGCCCCTGAACCCCCGTAAACTTTTACTCAATCCTTGATTTTTTTTATATTTAGTTCCGAACATCCTTGACAAAAATTCTGAATTCGCCAATATATATATATATATATATATATATATATATATACAGTGGCGAGGCCAGAATCATTTGTGAGGGGGGGCTTAAACGTATTGGGGGTTCGGGGGCAGAGCCCCCGAAAATTTTTTTGCTATCAAAGAAATTTAAGATGGAAATTTGATATGAATTTTTTTTTCCTTCCATTTTTAGAAGATAATACCAAAGTGAATCGCGAAAGTTAAATAGCTATAAAAATCTAAGAAACATGAATATCAAGTCGATTATGAAATTTACACAATGGACTTTTAATTAATATTTATTATGAAAATTAAGATGAAAGAAAAGACGTCAAACATTAATTGATTGCTGCGAGATAGCAATTTAACCGCCATTAGTACGATTATGCAATAGAACGAAGTATTTTTTTTTTTTTCTTTTTCAAAGAACGAGAGCGAAGTTAGGAAATAAAAGATGACATGAGGGGCTTTGAGAAGTGAGGCGGCGTTGAATAAGTGGGCTTAAGTGGAGTAAAAGTAAGTGGATAAAATAATATAATTGGGTAGGCTAAAAAATTAAAAAAAAAGTATTATATATATATATATATATATATATATATATATATATATATATATATATATATATATATATATAATAGAAAAAAAAATTGAAGTGAGGGGGGGCTTGAGTCCACCCTAGCCCTTGGGTGGACTCGCCCCTGTATATATATATATATATATATATATGGAAACAATGACGAGAAGATAAGAATTAAACGGAATAAAAGAATTTGTTATATTAAGGCCATAGCTTGAATTCCAAGTCCAAAAAGCTGCATGGAGAATTTGCAAATTGTGAATGTAAACACTTACGTACGCGTCAACTTAATGTGCGGCAAAAGCACTTTTGCCAAACTCTTTTTCGTTTCATTTTTCTCTATCATAGTTAACTTCATCGGTTATTGATTATCGGACCCACAAAATTCGTATTCGATATTGACGTAGTTTAAAAAGTAATTAGCAAAAAGTTGTAGGGAGTTTTCATCTATTTAATCTTCAACATAACTATTATTTTAAGGTACATGATCCTTATTGACTTTTAATCGCTTTTTAGTAACAAGCGACATCATTTGACTTAAGTGTCGAAGTGTAATCCACATAGTATTGACTTAATCGTCTTAGTGTAATAGCTTGGGAATTTTTTGGCGTATCACATAGTGTGTGTTAAGTGGTTTTGCAAGAAAGACGGACAAGCATCGTATACTTAGATCAATGCAAAGCTCGTCGGTCATAGCATTCGAACCCGCATTCCTAGTCAATTATCCAGTTCGACCTTTGAACTAATCATCTCGAATGATTCAACATCAAATATTAACGGACAAGACAAAACTCGTTGATTTATTAAATTGTGATAGCTTGGGAGTCAAAGAGAGTTTGTTAATAGTTCAATATTTTATTTAATTGTGTTTCGAAACACCTGCTAATTATAAAAAGGATTAAATACAAAAACACCCCTGTACTATAGACTTTGAATCATATACCCCCGATACTATACATAAATACAAAACCTCCCCTACCAATACATATTGATGATGCTAATTACTTAGATCACCTGAGGTAGTGTAGAAAACGAACTGGGAGAGCAAAGCGGATCAGTAGCTTGATAACTTGATAATCCTGAGGTACCTGCGATCATAGAACACGTGAACTAGGTCAGGGGTTGATCCGGCGGAAACCCCTCCGACGCTCAAGTCAGACGTGCTGATAGTAGAAATAGTTCAGAGAATACATTTAATAGTATTGCTCAGATAATAGGACGTACCTTAAGGAATGAGTTCAAACCTTTATTTATAGCTTAGTTGAGATTGTCGGGCTCAAACCTTACTTGAAGGTGATTGGGCCTCGGTGATAGTGGTCTTCGATATTGGCCTCGTGGCCCAGTAGATAAATAATTTGTAGGCCCATTGGGTTGGGTCAATTAGGCATATCATTAAGCCCCCCACTCTCGAGTCGATGTGGGAGCCATGTTGAAATGGGTTCTCGATCGTGTTGAGAGTAAAAATTGTAGTGGTCGCTCTTTGGCATATGGCCTGATGGTGTGCGAAAACGTGTTGGAGCGTGTGTCGGAGGGGCGTGATGGCGCGTTGGCGCGTAGCGCGGCCAAGTTGTCGCGATGAAAGTTACTTGAGTCGTCGATGTTGTTCCGCGACGATGTAGTAGCGAATTATCTCCTCGTGGGAGTTGTCTCGTCGCGGGGTAATAGAGTTGATCGAGTTGTCTCCTCGTGGGAGTTGTCTCGCAATAATGTAGTAGCACATATCAAGTAATCTCCTCGTGGGAGTTGTTATTTATTGACATTGTCAATTTTTCGACGCGTTGCTCGTATGTGTTTACATATAGCCTTGTGCGTGATGTAGTTGAGGAGGGGATAAAGCTCTCAAGATTTTTTTTTATGGGGATCGTGCCCCTTGTTAGACCTCGTAGGTTGTAAGTATGTTTGGACCGTGGCCACGTTTTAATGAAGGACCCGTCGAAAACAAGTAGAGAAATTTGAGTAATCAAGCTGGCCAGGCTATATAGATTCCCATAATATCTCAAAGTGTTTCTAAGGTTGTAATCGTGCTAACTCGAGTTTGCGATTGTGTAGTGAATTGCGAGCGAGTTGTCTCCTCGAGAGAGTTGTCTTACAGCGAAGTTGAAGGAGCATTGGATGACGCGCGATTGAGGAGCGTACGAATTGAGGTCGCTCTGAGTGAGTTATGTCCTCGTGGGAGTTGTCTCGCAGCGAGTCCTATTATCGAGCGAGGTGGCTGCACGTGGGAGTTGCCTTGCAACGGATTTATAGTGGCAAGCGAGTTGACTCCTCGTGGGAGTTGTCCCGCTGCGGGTTGGGGTACCGAGCGAGTTGGCTCCTCGTGGGAGTTGTCTCGCTGCGGGTTCGTAGTACCGAGCGAGTTAGCTCCTCGTGGGAGTTGTCTCGCTGCGGGTTGTAGTACGGAGCGAGTGGTCTCCTCGTGGGAGTTATCTCGCTGTGGTTTTGAGACCCGAAGGAGTTGGCTCCTCGTGGGAGTTGCCTTGCAACAGGTTATATGACGGAGCGAGTGGTCTCCTCGTGGGAGTTGTCCCGCTGTGGGTAGTAGTTCCGAGCGAGTTGGCTCCTCGTGGGAGTTTTCTCGCAAGCCCCCCACTCTCTAGACGATGTGGGAGCCAAGTCGAAAAGGGTACCGCATCGTGTCGAGAGTAGATCGGTGATGTAGTCTTGCGTTAGTCGTTGGCATGGCGTGGAGAAATAATTTTTTTTTTATTTATCCATTTGATAGCGAACGCGGATGAGGCGATCCGAAACCTTTGGATGAGATGTCCAACCTTCGGATGAGATGTTATATTAGAGACCTATGGTCTGAGGTGGATGCGCACGGTTGTACCATTGCTTCAGTTGCGCTCTTCAACTTTTTTGTTTCTCAGTTGACGCACGCGCGCGATTCTGGGCAGTGCATGCACGGATGCGGATGCGGAGATCGCGGATTTGGAACGCATGCGCAGATGCGGATGCGGAGCGCGCGGAAGCATAGCATATCATAGCATAGCATAGCATATCATAGCATAGCATAGCAGATGCGGAAGCATATCATATCATAGCATAGCATAGCATATTGTAGCATAGCATATCATAGCATAGCATAGCATATCGTAGCATAGCATAGCACAGCATAGCATAGCAAATGCGGAAGCATAGCATATCATAGCATAGCATAGCATATCGTAGCATAGCATATCATAGCATAGCATAGCAGATGCGGATGTACAGATACTAATGTGGACCGCGGGGATGTTGAGTGCGCGGATGTGGAGCGCATGCGCGGATGCAAATGTGGATGCAGATTGCGCGCTCGTCGCTTGGGGCGTGACATTGGGGATGTGTTATCCTTGGAGTGGAGAGAACATACCCAACTCTTGAGATGAGATGTGAATTTGTTGGAGTTTCAAAGGTAGGGAGGATATACCACCCTTGTGACGAGATGTCCAACCCTTTGGATGAGATGCCAAACCTTGAGGTGGGATAGCCCCCCATCTTAGGTGAGGCGATCATGAACCCTGTTATAGTTTTGAAGAACTTCCAGTGTCTTTGACATCATTGGAATGAAGAGCTCGTAAGGGAGAGGCGTTGGCTCTCCGAGGTGAACATGGGCGATATTGCGCAGTTTGCGCTTCTCGGCGATGTTGCACAGTTCGCGCTTCTCCGCGATGAGTGAGTTGTTGTATTCGGAATTGAAGGTTCGAAGTAGATGCTTACGACACACTCGCTTGGTGGGTGTTACCTTATAGTGGTGCTTGTGCTATGGCTGGAGCCGCACGAGGGGCGTTGACTCCTGCTATGGTGATGTATGGTGCCACTGCTTCAGTGACAGTGGCATCACGAGTTGAAGCTTCTGCGGTCATACTCTGAAGGTCCTCATCGGTTATCTAAACCGTTAGAGGAGCAAGTAGAAGTTGATTTTGTTGAAGGTTCGGCGGTCATACGCTAAAGGTCCTCTTCGGTTATCTGAACCGTTAGAGGAGCAAGTAGAAGTTGATTTTGTTGAAGATTCGGCGATCATACGCTGAAGGTCCTCTTCGGTTATCTGAACCGTTCGAGGGGGGATGTAGGTAGGCCACCATTGAGTCGATAACCCATGGCGAACGAAATATTTTGGGGGCAGAGGTAAGCCCCCAGGGAGTCGATAACCCTTGGCGAACGAAATGTTTTGGGGGCACTGTAAACCCCCAGGGAGTCGATAACCCTTGGCGAACGAAATATTTTGGGGGCACTGTAAACCCCCTAGGGAGTCGATAACCCTTGGAAAACGAAATATTTTGGAGGCACTATAAACCCCCAGATTTTATGTTGACTTGAGCTAATAATTATGTGGTGAAAGAGCAATAACACCGAGAGTAAAGGAAATAACTAGCTTTATTCATTGATCGAAAAGGTGAAGCTTACGAGCCTACTTGAGGCGAAGGTAAATAAACAAGTAGGGAGAGAATCGCTCGAAATAAATAAACTTGTACTAAGTAGATAATGTAGGTGTTTCGTTCAATTGATGTCGAGAGGTGAGGGGATGTATCATCCTTAAGGTGTGATAGCCCCCCAGTTTTAGGATGATGTGCTCACGAACAATGTTATGGGCTCGATAGACTCCAAGTGTCATTGACATCATTGGAAGTACAAGGACGTATAAGGAGATTATCAATGAGATGTTGACGATTGTCGTCGGCCATCTCGTCGCCGGGTGGTGAAGTAATCTTCATCTCTTTTCCTCTTGGGAGAAGGGAGGGCCGAAGCCTCTTCGATGCGCACGTGTTTCTCAGCGCGACTTAGTAACTCTTCCAGAGTGGTTGGAGGTCTTCCTGCCATAGATTTCTTGAATCTACCTTCCTTCAAGTTTTGTTGAATGATTCCAGCGAGCATGCTTCCTCCCACGTTAGGAACTTTGTGAGATTCCTCTACAAATCGTTGAATGTAGTTGCGGAGGGTCTCGCCCTCTCTCTGGGTGATAGTGAAGAGGTACGCGGGAGTCTTTGCGTACTCTTTGTTGATAGCGAAATGGTGGGTGAAGCGATCTGTTAGTTGGGAGAGAGCTTCAATTGACCCAGTGGGCAAGGAGTTGAACCAGATCTATGCTCGTTCGGAGAGCGTTGTGCGAAACATCTTGCACATCGCCGCATCAATTGGGCCATATAGATCTGCCATGGCGTAGAACTTTTCAAGGTGCTCCTGTGGGTCACCAGTTCCATCGAATTGCGGTGGACTCGAGACCTTTACCCGTTGGGGTAGTATCATTGATTATTGCGACAGTGAAGGGATTGTGCCTCATTGGAGGTAATCCCTTCCACCAATGGGATTACCTATGTGGGGAAGGTGATTTGAGCGAGATACCTGACTACTAATTTCAACCTCTCCACCATTGTGTGGAGGAGCTCGTTGGTGAGATGTGTTGCCTCTTGAAGGTGAACGTGGGTCTCGTCGCCCAGTTCGTGCATCTTGGCGATGAGTAGATTGTTGCATTCGGGACCGTGGGTCCGAGGTAGAGGAGGAGACACTTATTTGGTTCTGGACTGGCGGTGGTGCCATAGGTGGCTCCACAGGTGGAGTAGGTGCTGGTATCGCGTTGGGAGCATTTGCTCCCATCGTGGCGATGTATTGGGTCACAGCCTCTGTGGCGGCGCGAGTTGAGGCTTCTGCTATCATGCGCTGGAGCGCATCCTCAGTTATTTGAACCGTTCGAGGAGGATCCGCGGCACGTGGAGGAGGTGGCAAGCCAGAGCCTCCACGGACTGGGAGGTTGTTAGCTGTGTCATTTTCTCTCCGAGCAGACGCCTCAGGAGGATCTTGTTGGCTACGTGATCTGGTTTGCATCGTTCCCACAGACAGCGCCAAAATGATGATGCTAATTACTTAGATCACCTGAGGTAGTGTAGAAAACGAACTGGGAGAGCAAAGCGGATCAGTAGCTTGACAACTTGATGATCTTGAGGTACCTGCGATCATAGAACACGTGAACTAGGCCGGGGGTTGATCCGGCGGAAACCCCTCCGACGCTCAAGTCAGACGTGCTAATAGTAGAAATAGTCCATAGAATACATTTAATAGTATTGCTCAGATAATAGGACGTACCTTAAGGAATGAGTTCAAACCTTTATTTATAGCTTAGTTGAGATTGTCGGGCTCAAACCTTACTTGAAGGTGATTGGGCCTCGGTGATAGTGGTCTTCGATATTGGGCTCGTGGCCCAGTAGATAAATAATTTGTAGGCCCATTGGGTTGGGCCAATTAGGCATATCACATATTTTCTAAAATCGTTTTAGCTGGACAAAAGTACCTTTGCTAAAGTCTATAAATATAAGGTTTTGTTTGAGCCATTTTCCACTATACTTTTCAACATTTTCAGTCGATTTTACTTGGGAAATTTTGGTATTTTTATTTTTTCTCCAAAACATCTAATTGCTTGGATTTTTTTATTTTCTGGGAATAATACCTTTTATTTTTGTTATTTTGAATTTTTTTCATGTTTTTCTTAAATGTCTTCCGGTAGTTCAAATTCTCAACAATCATATGATGTTTTCTAGTTCTATGTAAATGGAAACAATCCTCACCCCGAAAACATCTTTACAATCCTATGATGAAATCCGGATGGCTCTAAATATAAAGCTCGTCACGTGGCTAAGGAATTTCATCAACGTCCGGGTCTTGATTTTCATGACACGTTATGTCCCGTTGTTTAGCCCACAGCAATTCAAGTTATTCTTTCAATAGCATTATCCAATGGCTGGCCACTTCGCTAATTGGATGTCAATAATGTTTCTCTCAATGAGACATTATCTGAGGACGTTTATATGCAGCAACCCCCAGGGTATGTTGATAAATCTAATCCGGATTTTGTTTTGCAAATTGCGCAAATCCATATACGACTTAAGCAAGCTCCACGCGCATGGTTTAATGAGTTGAAAGGTTTTTTGCTCTCGGATGGGTTTCATAATTCTCACAGTGATGCCTCTCTCTTTATTTTTCACAATGAATTGTTTTTTTCTCGTCTATGTTGATGATCTTATAGTGACAGACAATTGCAACAAATTTTTACCCACTTTTCTCTCACCGTTGGGTGCTCAGTTCTCTATGAAAGACCTTGTGGATCTTCATTTTTTCTCGGCATTGAAGTAATATCAACTCCCTCGGGACTTCTTCTTACTCAACACAAATATATTCGAGATCTCTTTGAGTGAAATGGCATGGCTGGTGCTAAAGCTTGCACAACACCCGTGTCCCCGAACCAACCACTTCATCTTCATGATAGATTTCCCGCTGCTAATGCTACCAAGTACAGACAAGTCATTGGTGCACTACAATATCTATCTCTTGCGAGGCGCGACATTTCATATGCGGTGAACAAGTTGGCCCAGTTCATGCATTCTCCATCCGAAGCTCATTGGATTGCAACCAAAAGACTCTTGCGCTACCTTAATTTCACCATCCATCATGGTCTCTTTCTGAAAAAGAATCAGCCACTAGCTTTAACCGCCTTCACCGATGTTGATTGGGCCGGCAACCGTGATGATCGTACATCAACTTCAACCTACGTTGTTTATTTAGGCGGAAATGTGATTTCATGGTGCTCTAAAAACCAAAACACGGTTGATCGATCATCTACGGAAGCGGAATACCTAGCCTTCGCCTCATGTACTGCTGAAATACTCTGGCTGGAAAATCTGCTGCAGGAAGTTCATGTCACACCTACCTCAGTCCCGACGATCTTTTGCGGGAATATCGTGGCAACGTATCTCTCCACTAACCCGGTGTTTCACTCACATATGAAACATATATCTATTGACTATCACTTTGTACGTGATCACGTTATCAAAGGGTCCTTTAATGTATCTCACATTGCTTCCAAAGACCAGCTCGCGGATGCCCTCACAAATCCATTGCCATCCTCTCTCTTTCCTCAAATTCTAGTCCAAGTAATTAATCATTTATATATATATATATATATATATATATATATATATATATATATATATATATATATATATATATATATATATATATATATATATATATATATATATTATGAGATACATGGTGTAATCAAAGTATCAATGAAATCTCTTTCGCACTTTTAGTATTCTTCATTTCGCTGCTTAATAATATTACATTCTTTTTATTCAAAAAAAAAAAAGAAACAAACAAACAAAATTCCAATACTTTTTATTTTATCTTCACTAATAGTTAATAACAACAAATTTCGAATCAGACATGTAATATATTATAGATTTTTGCAAGTCAGATGTACGCTTCGTAACTTTTTTGAGATAATATATTATGGCTACAATGAATCAATGTTTTCAGAACCGGATCAGATCGGCCGGTTTGACCGCGACCCTTGAAGAAAACAGCCCGATTTGATAGCTAAAACCAGAAAAACTAAAAATCCGGTCCAAATGTTTGAACCCCGGTTCGACCTGACAAAAGCGGTGAACCTGGTCAATGACTCCCGTTCCCGTCTAAAACACTACGTCGGAGGTGGTTGTTGGTGGCAGGTTTGGGTGGAGTTTGCCGGGGTAGCTAGATATGGGTGGAGTATGACGTTCGGTGACAGGAATTCGACGGATGTGGTTGTGGGTTGCCGGGATTCGATGAATCCGGTCGTGGATGACCGTAAGGTAGTTGAAATCGGGATTTTACTTGAAATCGGTGAGGGGTAGTAAAATCGAAAACGTAAAATCGAATCGTAAAATTGTAAGATTTTACACGGCTTGTAAAATTAATTGCAACCCATTATATATATATATATATATATATATATATATATATATATATATATATATATATATATATATATATATATATATATATATATATATATATATATATATATATATATATATATATATATATATATATATATATATATATATATATATATATATATATATGAAACATCCAAATATTAACAAAACATGTTTTAATATAAATTAAACATAATCTAACATAAATTGAACATAATTAAAATCTAATGAACTAGCTTAAATTTTCAAGGTTGACATTAGGATCAAGTCCATCGTCACTCTTACTCTCATTATCATCACTTTCATCTTCCTCAACCATCTCCATACTTCTTTCCCTTTCTTCATCTTCATCTTCATCTACATCTTGCTCACTAGCATCACTCTCATCAAGAGGATCACCATCATCAACAATAACCATGAGTGTAATCTTCCCCTCCCACATCTCCATCCATCTCAACAACATTATCTCCATCAGGATCAACACCTCCACCTCTTTCCGTAATCCATTCATCATCTGAATGTACTTCTTCGACATCGATCTCAATATTTCGGAACTTTTTATCTTTTTCTTTTTATTGTCTGAATATTCAGGAGCTAAACTTTGAATTGTACATTGATGTACACTAAATCATTAATTTTCTTTTGAAGCAATTTGTTTCTTTTCTTCGTATGGACCTATAAATAAGTCATAAAGTAAATATAAAAATTAAGGATGTATGATAAAAATATAAACTATAATAAAATTATAAAAAAAAAAAAAAATCACCATCTCGAATGCGCTCCAATTACGCTCACATCCCGAAGAACTACAAGTCAGACTAAGTATTTTTGTAGCGAACTTTTGATGTTCGGGAACATCATCTCCATAAGTATTCTACCAATCAGCTGGATGTTTTTTCCCCAACAATGCTCTTGCATCTTCCCTAGAAAACATGCCTTGTGTGTGGTGGAATGCATCAAGTTGTGTAATGATGGTGCGCCTTTCAAACCGATCATTTGCCAACTTATCAATTGGATCAAAAAGTCCATTTTCAACCTCCCTATCATTAGCATTGAAAGTTGGAAGATAATGAATCCTAGGGTTTAAATAGTGGGCTGCTGCATGCAATGGCCTATGGAGTTGATTATTCCACATCTCGCAATGATCTTCCATATAGGCTCAAATCTATAAAATTGCATAAAAAACATAAATAAGAAAACTCAAGTCTTCACGAATAAATTAATAGATAAATTAATTAGAATTGTATGAAATTAATAATTTACCTTGATTTCACATTGTTGAAGTTATTTTGGATTTTTTCTTTTGCACAATCCATCTCCTCGTATAAGAATGGCATAGCAGGTTGCTCATCTGAATTCACCAGCTGTAGTACCTTGATTAGTAGTAAGGTAGCCCTAAGACATGTCACAACATTACTCCAAATTTTATTATCCAACGCAATCTTTTGAACTTTCTTGCCTTTCTCCGAACGAGCATGTGTGTTTCCCTTCCAGCTTGATGAAGAAAACATTGTAATTAAAGAACCCTTATGTTCAATAAGGCAACCCAAAATCGAATATGCAGTTGCAAATCGAGTAAAAGCTGGCCGAATTAAATCTCTTCCTTTGGTGTAGTTTTTCATCGAAGAGATGAGACTTGGTCTATTGTAAATAAATGTAGTGATCTTTCTACCTTTCCTTATTGTTACTCGGTGAGTTTGCAGCTTCTTCTCGAAATCCTCCAATATCAAGTCTATGCAATGGGCTGCACATGGTGTCCAAAATAAATTCTTCTTTTTCTCCATCAACAACGATCCAGCTGCTTTGTATGAGGCAGTAGTATCAGCGATCACTTGCACCACATTCTCTTCCCCAACCTTGTCCACAATTTTATCCAACATCTCAAACACCTTTTCAGCTGTTTTGGAAAAGGAAGATGTATCGATTGACTCCAAAAAAACAGTTCATTTAGGATTATTAACCAAGAAATTAGAGATCGATCTTCTCTTTATGTCAGTCCAACCATCTGACATGATTGTGTATCCAATCTTACTCCATTCGTCCTTGTTGAAATCAAGGAAATTGTCTATTTTCTTGACTTCTTCAGTCAAAAAAGTCTCTCTAATCTCGTGGTAAGAGGGACGCTTAAAACCTGGACCATGTCGAGCTATATCCTCGCATGCTCTCTCAAACTCGGGATTTCTTATTGTGTTGAAAGGGATACCACTCGTATAAAACCATTTTGTTATTCGCTTGTATGCGCTTTTTCGCAAATCCTTCTTGAGTAGTTGATTCATAGTTGTTTGGTACGAACCTGCTTTTTCTTTCCCCTTTGAAGCATGATCCATGAATCCCGAGTGTGTTTCATTCATCGAAATCGAGGTGTCATACAATTTTCTTTTTTTCTTCTCTTTAATTTCAGCAAGAGTTGCTAGATTCTCAATCACACGGGTCTTCACATCATCTGGCACACTTAAACATGCAATAACATTATCATTTGTACCAGCAAGATTATTCTTCAAACGATAGACACCTCCGAAAAAACAATTAGTACAATATTTGCATTGATATCTCTTCGCATTATTGTCAATGTCAATGCCATGTTCTCACCCAATAACAGGTCTACTTCCACTAGACTTCTTCGAATTACTTTTTTTTTTTTCTTAGACACAATTGAAGAACTAGAAGCAACCCCCGACATTTTAATAAGAATCTAAAAAATAAATAATAATGTGTAAGTAAATATTTGATTACAAAGACAGGAAATTGTCGAAATTTAATTTGAAAAACAGTCTGCCTTGCAAACAAACAGAGACAAAAAAAAAAAAAAAAAAAACACTCACCACAAACAGAGACAGGAGAAAGAAAAAAGAAAAAAAAAACCCACCACAAACAGAGGCAGAAGAAAGAAAAAAGGACAAAAAAAAAAAAACAAAAGACTCACTAGTTAGCACCGCCGTCTCCTTCACCGCTGCGCCGCCGTACCACCGCCTCCTTTGCTGCCGCCTTCCCTCACGGTCCGTCGCTTCCCTTCGTAACTCACAGACGCTGTTTGTTTTTCTCTTGAGAGAAGAGGAATGTTTTCTTCCCGTTCACGAATGTTTTAGAGCAAAATCAAGTTGAGCCTATAAAATTATTGATTTACTTGCTATTGGGCTGTATTTTTTTAGTTAAATATTGAGTTTTTTGGGCCCAAACTCGAAATTCCAGCCCAAACTGAGACAAAAAATAAAAGCGCATTAAAATCGCGTTTTTAACGATTTTAACGATTTGGAACGCGATTTCACCCAATTTTGAGGCACCTGCTATATTAGTCCGATCTTACTCCTTCTTAGTGTGTAAAATCTTAAAATCGCACGATTTTAAGATCTGAATCTCGATTTTAACTACCTTGGATGACCGGAACAAGTTGTGTGTGACTAGATATGGAGCGAGAAAAAAATAGACGAAGGAGAAGAAGAAAAGGAGATATATAAAAAAGGAAAGAGAGGGAAGATATGTTGTGGTGTAGAGGAAAACAATTGTAGGTAAGAGAGATTGATAGGTGTAAGTGGATTTATAGAGAGGAAAAAAGTGATGAAGATGATGGGGAAGGAGGTCTACCGGTCCTAACAACCCGTGTTGACCCCAGTTGAACCGGTCTGACCGTAACCCAAATACCGATCAATTTTGTGTCTGGTCCATCTCTGACAACATTGCAATGAATATAAAAAGTAGTAACATGATTTATATTTTCAAATGTTTATGCTAACAATGAAGGGAAATTTAATAAAAAAACTATTAAAATTAAAGCAATATTTTAAAAAAAATTCTTCTTAAAATTAGAATTGAAATAATTTTTTTTTTAAAGATATTGAAAAAAAATCAAATTTACATATTTATCATTTATTTCATGATTGGAATGGTAATATGATATGAACAAATGCCACATCATTAAAGCCAAAGCCTTACCATTCAATGTATTAGTAGAGAAGGTAAGTGTTACATTTCTTACTTGATATTTATTACAACCCCTATATTTTAAGGGCCCTTTTGGTTCGCCATTACGCCTGATGGAACAAATAGTACCAAGTAGGAGGACATTTGGTTTGGAGGTTTGGCCACATGTTGATAAATGGTCCCACCATATTTATCAACCAATAGAATTATTACCTGTCAAGCCAAAATTGACTTGACTCTTTATCACCAAATAATCCCATCATCTGCACAAATATGATATGTCGATTGTGCCCTTACAACAAGGAATAATTACAAAAATATTACATATAAAAAGTATAATCTTCAGATCCCCTTTCACTGCTGAGCCCTAATCCGTCGCGGTAAGAACTGATCTTTCATCGAAATATTTTTTCCCCAAAATCGACAATTTATTTACATGTGGTTTTGTTACTACCGCCTAATTACTGGAAGAGTTTTTTGTTTCGCAGAGAACGGGGCACGTATTTTTTGGCTAATTTTCAGGCACGCTAAGAAGGTAGAAGTATACAATTTCACGATTAGATTTGGAAAGGTAATTCTCAGAATCTTCGTCTTCATTAGTTGTCTTTTTAACATCGTTGTATGTCGTAATTCCCATTCTATTTTTTTCCGAAAAAATTAGGGTTGTCGATTGGAACGGAGACTACCATTACCCGTTTAGATTGTGGGCTTTTGTTGCGCGAAATAGCCCTGCCTTGACATGTTCCAAATTCTTGACTACAATCAGGTATTATTCGATTGGAAGGGTGGGTTCTAATTTTGGACATTTGTATTATTTAACTTATTTACAATGTTAGTTTACTGTATAGGTTAATTGACTACCGTATAGCTTTCATAAACAAATATGTTATGTTTTGGTTTGGCTATTCACTTGTTTTTAATTTTTGAACTAATAATCATGTTTGAGTGCATTTTGTTTGGGTTTTGCCTTCATGTTCAAATTTAGGTTAATTGATTATAGATCCACTAAGATGTTCTTCTTTATAAATGTGTTACTTTGTTGGTTATGAATATTGTAGGATCTTGTTGGCTTTCGATGGATTTGTCAAAACAAGAAGAAGATGTAATAGTAGTGTTGAACCAACTATTATTTAATCTAAGGTTGTTTTTCTTAATGCCTGTGCATATTTTGACCCAATATAATTGTCGTCGTTTGGCTGAGTCGCAAAATGAAACTCGAACGTATAGTTTGGTAGGAAGAACCTCTTCTCAGCTAGATTATTTGCGTTCTATAGTTGGCTTGAATGATGTTACATGTCGTGATAATCTTAGAATGAACATACAAACCTTCTACCATTTGTGTTATGTTTTGGAAAATGTTGGTGGTCTTAAACCTAATAGAAATGTGTCCGTACCCGAGCAAGTTGCAATGTTTCTTCAAATACTTTCCCACCACACAAAAAATGTCGTTGTTCGAAGTCATTTCAAGGAATCGGGGTACACCGTAAGCAAGCATTTTAACCGCGTCCTTTTGACTTTGCTAAAGTTACATGAAATGCTATTGATTTCACCAAAGCCCGTTGGTGAAAATTCAGAAAATGAGTGTTTCTCACTCTTTAAGGTACGGTGAATAACATACAACGTAATTGATATCTTACTCATCATTAATCAATTTAATATTTTCAATACTATGTAATAAATTTTAGGGGTGTCTCGGGGCACTAGATGGGACTTACATAGAATGTCGCGTCCCTTGTCTTCATAAACCAAAATATAGAAACCGTAAGGGTAAGGTGTCATTGAATGTTTTAGCCGTTTGTGATGATGACATGAACTTTATTTACTTACTTATGGGGTGGGAAGGCTCTGCCGCCGACAGTAGAATTCTTCGGGACGCGGTAACTAGAGATAACGGGCTACGGGTTCCTACGGGTATGTTTGTAAAATCTAGATTAACACAGTATGTTATTACTAGTTACCATTTCCAAATTTTAAAGGTCCATGAGTCATTTCTATATGTAGTAAAATCTTCCGATTACAGGTAATTACTACTTGGTTGATAATGGTTATAGCAATGGTGAGGATTTCTTGGCACCGTATTGAGGTAGTAGATCCCACCTTGATGCATATGGTCAAGGTCCAAATGCACCTACAAACTTTAGAGATTTTTTTAACATGAAACATGCGAAGGCAAGAAACATCATTGAGCGGGAATTCGGTCTTTTGAAGTCGAGATGGGCCATATTATGAAGCCCGGCATATTACCCCATCAAAGTACAAAATAGGATTGTAATGGTGTGTTGTCTCCTCCATAATTTTATACGCACAGCCAATGATTTCGATCTCGAGGAAGAAACCTCGGATGATTTTTTCCGTAAGAATCCAGGCATTATTAATGGTGAAGATTACATAAACACTGTTGAAACTTAAAAGGAATGGACCACATGGCAGGATACTATTGCCTAAAACATGTATAACGAGTGGCTAATGTCTCGTTAAACATGTTTAAAAAGTCTTGTTTGTAATTCAATTGTTAACTGTTTGTTGTTTGTTTTAAGTTTTTATGCATTGTTTGTTTTCGTGTAAGACTTTGAAATTTTATTTGGATTATATTATTAGAATGGTTTGGTCTGCTGTGATTTTTTTTAATGCTTTAATGAATTTTCTAAATTATATATTGTCCAATACTTCAGGGTACATGGATACCAATGCTGGTTCAAATAAATGTACTACTGGTAAGAAGCAAGTCATCAATAGCATGCGTTGTTGGACAGTCCTTGAAGAGCAAACCTTAATTTTAGGACTGAAAGATATTGTTTCAAGGGGATGGAAGTGCGAAAATGGTTTTAAAAAAACCGGTTTTTTAGGGACTTTGGAACAATATATGATGCAAAAATTCTCGGTTACCGATCTTAAGGCTTCACCACACATCCATTTCAAAATACACGTGTGGAAAAAGCATTATGGAGCATTAAGAACCATGCTTTCAAGGTCTGGATTTGGTTGGAACGATGCAAACAACACAATAGATGTGATTGGCGATCAAGTATGGCAAGATTATATAAAGGTATTTCATGTTATGCACGTAATAAAGAATCATACTTAATTCATTATAAGAATTGTATATACATGATTACGTTGATGTATTTGTGTGTTTCTATTCGTAGACTGATACAAATGCCCGTTCAATGAGGTACAAATCGTGGCCATTTTACAAAGATTGGACTCAAAATTTTAGAAAAGATCGTGCCACAGGTGAACATGCCGAAGCATTTGTTGAAACCATTAATGATTTGGTGACAAGCTCGAAAGGCAAGAAACATAATTCTAATGACGACGAATACGTTCCACAAGTAGACCCCTCGAATACGACGAATACGTTCCAAAAAACGATCACGCATTGACCCCGTTGATAATGGGTATGTCGAAATGGCCTCCAAGTTTTTTGAAAATATGGAATTCCAAATGGGGCGAACTAGTGAGCCGTATTGGGTTTGATAAAGATATGTCAATAGCTAGAAAAAAAGTGTTTGATGCCCTAGAAAACATGCAACATCTCACCTTCGAGCAACGGCTTAAGGCAACTTCGAGAATTTGCGATAATAGCAAAGACCTCGACATTTTCTTCTACTTGGTTGATGAACACAAGGAAAATATGGTGCAAATGATCTTAGATGGTCGTATTTGATCTTTTGAAACTATTATGCTTCGAGTGTTTGATGTATTATAATTTTAGGTACTTGGTCAATTTCTTTGTATAATGTTTATTACATCTTCGGATGGGGCACAGTAGCACTTTTGAACAATATTAGATTATCCTATTTTGATGCAAAATAATTGGGATGATTTATTCATTTAATTACTTATTTAATGGTCTAATTATTGGACAAAAATACATAAAATGGCGAATACAAAATTTACAATTCAACAAACCTATTTTACAGTAGTGATATGATCACTATCAAAACGATCACACACAAGTTTCATATGATTATAGTGATAAATTAATTATATCTAAACACACCAACAACGGAAAAAAAAAACACGTACTACCAGCATGTGAACCATTTCACATGCACAAAATACAACCTATTTTACAAACAAAACCACATGCCCTATTTATACAGGCAATTCATACCAACAAATTCATTAGGCTTGATTTCATTCGGGGGTACAAAACTCAGTCACACGTGGCTTGTTCGAAGCAGTGGAACTCTTCGGAGTGCCAAATGGGTTAAATGTTTTGATGTTTTACGCCCTCGAGCGCAAGATAGGGTTCCCCTTAAGCTCCGATTCTTCCACGAAGTACGAATTAGTTGTGCTCAATATTGTATCGCTGGACCCCTCGGAATCTGAAACATAGTTAAGAATGTTCATCATATCCAAATCAACATTGTCCGATGTACCCGATGATATATTTATGACCGTATTAAGGTCAATAGGGAAAACATTTGCGAACTCTCGTTCCGCATTAATTTCAAAGGTTTGAGCATTAACTCCCACTCGGTCTCCTTCTATTCCATGAGTTGCATTTCCATGATTCACCACTTCATTAGGTTTCGCCTCATCGTCATCGGATGACAACACGATAACTTCTTCATCGCCACAGGATTCTCCACGGGCTCCGTTCCAAAAATACACTTTAGGGCGTCATACTTAGTTTCTCCACAACGACGATAAGCAAAGACAATATTACTTGTCTGTGTAACGAAAATAAGATAAATATTGAAAATAAAAAATATTACGTAACAAGACATACAAATATGGGTTGAAACAAATACCTCGTTGTATGAAATTAATTTACCTTCAAGATATGTTCCCACATATCTTTCGGTGCGGAAATGATGTTTGTTTTTGCGTCAAAAACTACCCCCTCCTGTGCGACAATCCAATGAAACGTAGTAACCCTTTAATGTAACAACTTCAACTTCTTTGTGAGGCGTTTGTAGGAGAAAAATATTTTAATTTTTTTTTTGAATAGCTTCTTGGCAGCTGAAAAGGGCAATAGTACTTTTTCTCTCACGGTCGAAGTTGCCGCTGCATGATTCCGAGCACAAAAGCTCGACAAAATAATCATCAATGCTCTCACTCCATTCCAACTCATAAAGAAAATCTTCTTGCCCAAATTTTTTTTTTCTTTGGTGTCATTCAGTTAGTTGATAATATGATATGTTTAATGGTTGGGTTCCATATGACAACTCTTTCTTCGTCATTTATAAGCCCAAAGAACCCTAATTAATTGTGTTAGGTATTGGGGATATTATGTATACGCATTGATGGTCAACAACCATTATTGACAGACAATTAATGGGCCAAATCAATACACAATATATGAATATCAAGTAAAAAAGATATGGTAAATATTATGCACAAAATTGTAAGAAATATTAAAACAATTATCTGATAACAAATTAAACTTTGTGGTGCAATTAATGCTTACAACTAAACTTTATCAGTCAGTTCACATCTGAAAACGTATATAAAACTAAGTAGTGCAACATTTATTGACATTTGCAGGTGTGCATGGTCGTCTTTAATGCCATATTACAGACGCCTTAAATGTATACGAAATTGGAACTCGCACAAAAGGAATGGTGACTGGTAAATGTTCATTGAACTGTTTTTTTTCCCCACATTGAATTATTGTAATAATTTCAAGCCTAACTCACTCAATTGATTGGAATAAATGCAATGTTGCGTAAAACAATAGTGAAACAGACCTGTGTCTTTACTCAATCAAATCTAATTTACTTCTATTATAAATGTAAATTAGTCTTGTAATTTGCAGTTCTTCACAAGCATACGAAAAATCAACAGACATTCAAGAAGGATTGTATGATACAGTTTAGTTTTCTTCATATGTAATAATGCAGTTGTTTTTTTTTTTACATTTTTTTTATTTGTTTTGACGTTGTCATTGGTACTATAGTGAGACCAAAAACGCGGAATTAAAAGATTTTGGCAAGGATGAACACACCCTCATGGCCTGTTATTTTCGATGAATGTTTAATGGGATCTGCAGCAAGTTGTGCCCGAGCCGTTGAATCGCAGCGAGACAACGAAGTCTACGAAGATATCATCTTCGAAGTAAACATGACCATGAAATTCACCTTTGAAAGAAATTTCGAAGAGGCTGATATCAAAACGAGGTTGGAGTAGTGTTGGTCGAAAACCTACACGCAAGTGCACGTATCGTACAAGTAATATAGTGGACTAAAACTCCGGATATCGAACCCACAGGGAATATTTAATTATTTAATCCTAGACGCTAAATCCTACCAATTATTATCAAGCCCACCCTACACAGTCGAATTTAGAGAGAATTAACTAATATAAATCAAAAAGCAAATTAAAACGACAAAGCAAGAAAGCAATTTAAACACGAAGATTAATCAAGTAAACAAGCCTAGGATTTTATTCTTCCCCCTATGTGATTATTACTCCCCCAATTCCTTCAATTATGCAAGCAATTAACCCGGATTATTAACCTGAGATGCTAAATTAATCATAACCCGCTTCCGCGTGTATTACGATTCTAATACTCTAGATTCAATTACTATATTCCTATGCAATTAATTCTAGAACACAGCATTAAACACAAATCTCAATAATGGTTACCTAAGAGATTAACTATATTCCTATGTTAATACCACAAAGGCTCTTCTACCACAGTTCTAATTATTAACACGATCTTCCGATTCATGCGATTAACAATAACATAAAAGCACATAAGGTGATCAAATTCATGCACTTAATAAAACAAATAGAAGAAATAATCCGGAATTAAAACTTGCATAAAATCATAGAATTGGGTTCATAAATCCCACATAGGGTTCCAAATAAAATCCTAGAAATAAAGACTTAGCTACTCGTGATTCTTATGATAAAGAAAATAAAATAAATAAATTAAATAAGAAAAACTATGCTTGAGTCTTGGTTGATCTTCGTTCCTCGCTTTTTGTGGTGTCAATTTTCGTGCTTATGGTGTAGGGACTTGTTGCTTTTATAGGCTTTTCTTGATAAGGAAGTAGTAGGAACCTAATAGGAATCTATTTCCGCCACTTTCCTCCACCAGGATTTGTTCTTCGATTTTCGCCATGTTGGAGTCCGACTTTTGGAATGTTGCATAAATAAGAGTTGTAGCCCTTGAAATTAGCTTTCCAATGCCGCCAAAATCAGCTGATTTGGAGTTCTTATAAGAGAGATATGCTCGAAATGGTGGACACTGCCAAAGCTGTGGCGAGATTCCTTCTTCCAATTTGATTTATTTCCTTATTTGCAACTTTTTCCTTTC
Source organism: Erythranthe guttata (assembly GCF_000504015.1). The sequence continues at coordinate 124,699 of NW_012193807.1, read as the reverse complement.
TTTTTGATCTTTTTTTCTTCATGGACACCTAATTATCGTTTTCACCTATAAAACACAAAATCAATCAATTAAAAGCACAAATATAATTAAATCTAAACAAAAGATCCACGTAAAGTAAACGTATTGAGCGTAAAATTTACACTCAACACACCCCCAAACTTGAACTTTTGCTTGTCCTCAAGCAAAATCTAATCGTAAGCAAATAACTCAACTACCGCATCTCATCACATAGATTAATGACCAACTTCACGTTTTCAGAACTTGTAATTATAATGAAAATTCTTAGGAATTCGCAAGTTCGAAATTCAAAAGCACTTAGTCACTTACCATAGCCAAAAACCACAAATCATGCAATTGCTTCAAGCATTCAATATTTGTAAATTAAAGATAGAAACAATTTTATACTTACATGCATATGTTTGACTCCAAATACTCACCAAATTATTCTACTCTACTAATATCGAACATCAAGCTATTGGGATCATTGGGGCTTTGTAGCTTCCAATTGTTAGGCTCTTTGGTTCGAGGTAGGAAATATGGGTATATGTGGCTATTATTCTTGAATTGAAGTGATTATGCCAAAATTTGAAAGATAGGCGTTTGAAACAATGAATTCACCTCTAAGGACTTTAATAAACTCGATTCTCAAAATTTCAAAAGTCTCCACTTTTGTTTTTGAGGCAATGGATCGAGCTTTCAAAAATAATTTCAACAACTAGTCCTTATTTCTCCCTTCTAATCTCTTCTTTTTCTTCTCTTTTTTTTTATTTATTTTTTTATTTTATATATATATATATATATATATATATATATATATATATATATATATATATATATATATAGAATCATAGATATTTGTCTTCTTCTTTTTTTCTTTTTTTTTCGAAGAAGAAGAAGAAGAAAGACCTTATAAAGATTTTCGACCGAACTCGAAGGGGTAATTTTCAAGAATCTCCACCTATTCTACCTTACACATTGGCTAAAAGAAAGAACACATTTTCTCCGAGGCTCAAATCAAGGTTCTAAGGATAATTTCGATAAAAAGGTCGGCTTGAAATGCTGAAACGGTTCAAAGAAGGCCCAAATCATATCCCAAATCACTCACTACTCAATACTTCGTATGATAAATTTCCTAAGGTGAGTTCTAAAACCGAACATAGCATGATCTAGCACAAATTAATTCCAAATTTAAAATACAAAACATTCAACCAAAGTAATGCACAAAGTGTGATTCCTAGCAATAATTCGCTTCTAAGTTCCGTTGAATCGAAAGCTAAACAAACATCAAATCATTATCACACAAAACAAGCAATCTCATCATCAAACATTGATCATCTCTCATCATCATAAATCATCGATGCATTCGACTCAAGCAATTTTTTTTTTCTTTTTTTATATTCCGAAAAGAAAAACGATATAAGCAATAAAAACAATAAAAACAAATAAAGCCTAATGCATGCAAACTAAAACAAATAAGCATAAACATATGTTTTTCACCCCCAAACTTAAAATTTTCGTTGCCCTCAACGAAATTAGCACAAAGTTTAAGGATAGAAAACACCTGATTTAGTCGGAGTCGATGTCTTCGGGGTGTGAGAATTTGTGGGAAAGAAATTTGATTTTCCTCTTGCGAAGATGCCCTCTCTGTCTCTCGGATGACCGTCCTGATCGCAATTCCGACCTTAAAAATAAGAAATCAAATAAATTAATTAGAATGCATGCCTATGAAAATAAAAATAAAACATAAAATTAAAGAAAAATATAAAAAAGAGTAAAGCTCGGGTTGCCTCCCGAGAAGCGCTAAGTTTAAAGTCTTCAGCCGGACGTTGCTTCTTGAAATTTTTATGTTCAATCCAAAGCCTTGTAGATTGCGCATCCATCCATTGGATTTATAACTTCAATTGGAACCAATACATCAATAGCATTGCAATATGTCAGGGTCCACTTTAGCTTGTAATCTTTCTTGGATGTAATCAATCGGTACGAAGCCAAGATGGGATCTTCATCACCCGCTCCCTCAAATCGGTACACAAAAGCTTCAAGTCTTCGTATAACCTCCACTTCAAACACATTCGCCTTCTCATCAACCTCTATTGATTCCTTCAAAGCCACACCAGGAACAACGATAAGATCCTCAATTTGAATATTTGCACTAACCACATCCATCCCCTTCATCTCTTGTTCCAAGATATCTTTGGAGTTTAGCTCGATTGCATTCTCAGATTCATCATCCTTAAGCGTCTTCGTAATTTCTTTTTCCCTCTCATCGACACTACTTTCCAGGTCTAACGGATTTTTCTCACTACAAGTTTCAGACGGATTTTCTTTGTTGCAACCATTCTCGATATCGTCTGAAATATTTTCAAGAGACATCTGGCGCTTGAATTCTTCTAACTGTATCTCCAGTCTTCGGATAGATGCTTGAGTGGATTTCATAAATTCTTCAAGGACGGAGTTCAAATAACACTCCTGAACAGTGGGTTCTCGTGGCGTGTTGGTGTATGTGTTCCAATAACCGTCGTTGGTGTTATCTATGAAATTATTTGCTTTCGGTGCATACCAACATTGGTTAGTGTAATGATCTCCACCACATATTGAACAAAGTGACGGCATATCATAGGTATTTTGGAGGTATTCGCCAGATGGAAGCCATTCATATCCCGTTTGAGGTGCACGAAAATTGTAACCTGACATGTAACCAAAGAAAAAAAAATATTAAAAAAAAAATTAAAACGAAAAGAATAAAATAAAATAAAATAAAAATTAATTTGGGTGAATCGTGAAAATTGTTCAAATTTAGAGCTAGAATAAAATAATTAAAATATTATCCGGCAACGGCGCAAAAAACTTGTTGGTCGAAAACCTACACGCAAGTGCACGTATCGTACAAGTAATATAGTGGACTAAAAGTCCGGATATCGAACCCACAGGGAATATTTAATTATTTAATCCTAGACGCTAAATCCTACCAATTATTATCAAGCCCACCCTACACAGTCAAATTTAGAGAGAATTAACTAAAATAAATCGAAAAGCAAATTAAAACGACAAAGCAAGAAAGCAATTTAAACAAGAAGATTAATCAAGTAAACAAGCCTAGGATTTTATTCTTCCCCCTATATGATTATTACTCCCTCAATTCCTTCAATTATGCAAGCAATTAACCCGAATTATTAATCTGAGATGCTAAATTATAACCCGCTTCCGCGTGTATTACGATTCTAATCCTCTAGATTCAATTACTATATTCCTATGCAATTAATTTAGAACACAGCATTAAACACAAATCTCAATAATGGCTACCTAAGAGATTAACTATATTCCTATGTTAATACCACAAAGGCTCTTCTACCACAGTTCTAATTATTAACCCGATCTTCCGATTCATGCGATTAACAATAACATAAAAGCACATAAGGTGATCAAATTCATGCACTTAATAAAACAAGTAGAAGAAATAATCCGGGATTAAAACTTGCATAAAATCATAGAACTGGGTTCATAAATCCCACATAGGGTTCCAAATAAAATCCGAGAAATAAAGACTTAGCTACTCGTGATTCTTATGATAAAGAAAATAAAATAAATAAATTAAATAAGATAAACTATGCTTGAGTCTTGGTTGATCTTCGTTCCTCGCTTTTTGTGGTGTCAATTTTCGTGCTTATGGTGTAGGGACTTGTTGCTTTTATAGGCTTTTCTTGATAAGGACGTAGTAGAAACCTATTAGGAATCTATTTCCGCCACTTTCCTCCACTAGGATTTGTTCTTCGATTTTCGCCATGTTGGAGTCCGAATTTCGGAATGTTCCATAAATGAGAGTTGTAACCCTTGAAATTAGCTTTCCAATGCCGCCAAAATCAGCTGATTTGGAGTTCGTATAAGAGAGATATGCTCGAAATGGTGGACACTGCCAAAGTTGTGGCGAGATTCCTTCTTCCAATTTGATTTATTTCCTTATTTGCAACTTTTTCCTTTCTTTTTGATCTTTTTTTCTTCATGGACACCTAATTATCGTTTCACCTATAAAACACAAAATCAATCAATTAAAAGCACAAATATAATTAAATCTAAATAAAAGATCCACGTAAAGTAAACGTATTGAGCGTAAAATTTACACTCAACAAGTAGTTTCGAAACCGCTTCATATCGTTTAAAGCTTACGTTGCGCAAGATGGTCTGGTGTTCAATCAATCTACTAAGAAGATTACTCTTAATAGGAGTGCATGGTCTTGGAATCGACGGGTGAGATAGTTAAGGAAAAAATGTTGGAGGTTTTCTCTTTGTTTATTTATTTATCTCAAGACATGTTAATAAAATACGCGTGCAAATTGTAGGAGACGGAGGAAGACATGGTGTTTAGGGTCAACAGTTTTCCTTTCTACAATGAATGCAAATTTGTGTTTAAAGATAAATAAGCACCGCCGGTAAATTTTCGAGGCATTACGGGATATGACCCTGACTATCCATTTGTGATTGACAATGAAGAAGAGGCAGAAAAAGGGCAAAATGAAGTTCCTGTCGAAATTGTTCGTGTCGAAGTTGAGAACAATGTCAACAATAACAATGAACTTGTTGCAGTTGTTAATGTCGAGCCTGCCGTCAGCATCAGTGATCACATTAAGTTCGGTGATGATTCGGATTCACAAGTGTCTTCGGTTTTAACGTAGGGTCGTTCTGGAATAGTGATTACATGTTCATTTCGTTAAATAGGTTTTTACTTACGCAGCACTAGTTTTTTACGGTTTGTAACGGACTAAGTTCCCAAATTTTCAAAATCTTCCGGCATGGTATTTTGCTAACTCTTATCTATTCAAAGGGACTTAGTTCCCAATTTTCAATCGAAATTAAATGGATTTTAGCTTATATCAGCTGTGCACAGTCGTCTAATTACAATTAATTGCGCATTTCATTGTTATGCAGTTCTGCATTATACATCAAACATATGCAAAACGTAACTAAATCACTATGCAATATGTACGTAATATTAAGTAATAACCATTAAACCACTGTACCTCAAAATATTTGCACAATCTAACTAAATTACTGAAGTTTAAACAATGTTTAGGATAATACAGATATGAACATCTGCAAACATTACATGCGGAATCAAATTGGATACCAAATAACAAAATCATATCGAAGGAACATTACTGAAGTCGTTTGCCTATTTAGTTGAAAACACATACAAATAAGACTTACTAAGAAAAAGATATACATAAAACAAAGCAACCAAATACAACTGCAACAACATAAGTAACAAACCAACCATACGATTTACTCATGGCATTTTTACTTTTCAAATCATTCATTAGCGTCATTTTAGACTCCAAATCAGAATTTTTTTTCAATAATTTCGGAACTTCCAAAGGAACTTGGGCTTGTAGAGCATTTATTCTTTTGATCAATCCCGGTATTATTTGTTTCGATATGTTGCACATTGGGGGATCACACCAATAGAAAGTTCCACAACCTTTGATCTGAAAATGTTATCAAATACATATTATTCAATCTGCGTAAAGTTATTTACCTTACACGTACATGTTTTTGAAATACATTTTAAATAAGATGCAGCATATTGTTTAGGTGTTAACTGTTCGTAAGTTTCCAATATTCTCGATCGAGATTACCTTTATACATAAGGCACGATGTTAAATTCAACACAAAGGCAAATACAAGTTAGCAGCATTCATCAAATTCAATAAAGTTTGACTAAACACCATGTGAACCTCATTTAAGATTCACAACATTTTTTAACCACTAATACAGGGTATTATAAAATGAATTGTAATAGATTGATATTGATAATAGAAGATAAAGTTACCCTTTGTGGGCAAGATAAAAACTGTCTCCCTGGGTTGGTTGGGGTCCAAGAAGTTTGTAAACGAAGCTTGAAACCACACTCACAAATATCAGGTTGATTTGTGTCGAATCCACCGTGTTCATTGCTGCTCGATCCCCTTTTCGAACTACTACCACCAGTACTCATTCTACAAAAACTACCGAAGAATGGAACCAAATTACGATGTATTTGCGTTTTATAGACATTCAACTTAGGGCTACAATATAGAGGGGTAGGATATTGGGGATCTGCAACTCGGTATTATGAAGAAAATGAAAATGGATAACTGTATATTATAATTGAAGGGCATTTGATACATTGGCCAAGTATTATTAATTTAGACCGAAATATCAACAAAACAAAACATCGTTTAATTGATCGAGGGATTAGCAGATTCGTGACAATACCTCAAACCAAAAGCCGAGAATGGTATTCTTGTATGCTTTATAATGGTCACAAGTTCGAATTCTGCATGATGCAGTTTTGGATTGGTGGTTTAATTATTTTTAAGGATAATGATGAATGATATAATTGACTCTACAAATTAAAATTTAGCAATAAATAGATTTAAAATTTATAAAAATATAAGGGCTACAGAAGACATTTCACATAAAATTTATTATTTATGTTTTTGAATATTAATGATTTCTAATAAGGGCTTTTTGACAATACACAAATCATTAAAAATTCAATTATATTGTTGGGATACGTGACACGATTTAAGAGGCATATCTCATATAAGCTGTGTTGCTGGAATCTCACACTAGAAAAACTAAAGTTCTAACCACTTTACTTTTTAAAAAGCAACTCCTTTTTTCTGTTACTCGTCAAAAAGAGTTATAATCTCCTTATAAGTACACCATTATCTTAATTTATTGAAGAAAATATTAGTAGATGTACATTGATTACAAATATAAATATATGGAGTCAACTTTATAGAAGAAAATTTCATTTAAGTGAAACTCCATTGGCTAAGATCATCATTTATCACCAAATCCTGCAAAAGTTAAACTAATTTTACCACATCACACGGTCATAATTTTTTCGAATAAACCAAACTCTTTTTCAGGAGCTCGAATCCAATTTGTCTGTAGTGATTGAATAACCGACCACCATTACATAATATAATCGATCTTCGACGCGGGACAGAAAAAAAACTGAAAATGAGACGATGGGAGCTGCGCACGAGTTCCATATCATTGGTATTTCTGATGATTTTGGTACATTTTATTTTTTAATCACTTTTTCATTGTATGAAAATCATAGTCTTAATCATTTTTTCTAAGTATGAAATAATGCTTTATTATCATTGTACAGATTGTGAGTGCTCACTGTAATGGATCTTCTGAAAGCATACCTATGGCGCCTGAGGGAGATGCATTACTCGAATTTAATAATGGATCTTGTAATGATAATTAAGGTTTAATTAGACCGTTTCATTTGTTGTATTAATACTAATAGTAACATATGTGATTTTTATAGTGCCAAAAATAGAGGAGATACCCAAGACATTTGTATGGTATGCTTCATATGGATCAAATATGGAGATGAAAAGATTTCTTTGTTATATCGAAGGTGGACTAGTAAGTTCTAGAAATTATTTCTTGTTTTTTTTTTCCTTTCCTTAAACAATAAATTCTATTATGATTAGAAAATGTGTGGAAGTATTTGCGGTTTTATATTATACGTTACTTTATTGAAATTTTATTTAAAAAATTATAGGTTGCGGGAATGCAAGAGGCATGCGAAGGTAGTAGGGACAAAACTCGACCAACGGAGGTGAAATGGCGCGCTGTTCCTTATCGTATGTTTTTCGGGCGTAACGCGACAAAAACATGGGGTCCTGGAGGCGTTGCGTTTCTTGATTTATACAGGAGTAGGATGCATAGAGCGCATATTAGGTTGTATAAAATCAGGTAATTAGCTTATGATTATGAATTAGCATATATTTTTATTTATGTATACATATATGTATTATTCCTTCGTATGTTACTTAAATCGACTAATTTGTATCGATTTTTTTTAAAGTCTTCAGCAGTTCAACGATGTTCTAAGACAAGAAAATACTAGAACACATGTGATGACTTCTCCGTTGTTCGGCTTGACTGACTTGAATTACATCGTTAGGAATAATCATGGGTACAAATTTGTGAAGGCTCTTAAGGTAATAATAATGTAATGCCGACAATTCTATGTTAATTGCATATTACGATTCGAAATATATATGTGTGTGTGTTATATAGAGCACATATCACTAGTAGAAAAATGACTTTTTATTACGACTATTCACTGTGGTAAAAAATATCAAAAGTGTAGTAATAATGCTTTTATTACGAATTTGATATGAATTTGCCCCGTAGCAGATACGGGCGGGCATGATAAAAACTTTGCTACGAAAAAAGGCCGTAGCAAATATTTTTTTGCTACCGTAACCTAGCATTTATTACGACTCCCAGATTGTCGCATAATAAAATGTACGTTTTGTAACAACTTTTAAACGTATAAAAAAAAATCAGGAGTAAAAAGCCATTTTTCTACTAGTATATATATAATATATAAAAAGTGCTTTGTGGTTGATTATTTTGTTTTCAGAAAGGATGGTACAGAACAGTTCTCTACTTGGGAAAAGAGCAGAAACTACCGGTGTTGACATTTACGTAAGAACTTCCCGTTTCGATATCTTATAACGATTTAATATACCATAGGGCAAATTCAACTTCCCCCTCGATCCCCTGGTACTATGGCTTGGTATCACTTACACCCCTTGTACTCTTAATATCGATTTGCCCCTTGTTCTTGAAAAATTGTCTCAATATGGCCGTTAGTTGTCAGACATTTGACCTTAACACCGTTTGATCTAAACTCTGAAATTATAAAAACGCCACCCCTCCCAATTTAAGTAATTATTAAAAAAATCAAGACAACGGGAAAGCATAGTGTACGACGGCAACCACAATTTTTTTCTTTAATTATTTAAACTGGGAAGAGTAGTTTTTTTGTAATTTCAGAGTTTATACCAAACTGTGTTCAGGTCAAATGTCTGAAAACTAACGTCGAGTACGTGCCACATTGAGACAATTTTTCAAGTTCAGAGGGTCAAATCGATTAATCGAGAGTAGAAGGGATATAGTGATATCGAGTCAAAGTACAAAGAGGAAAATCAGAATTTATCATATATATATATATATATAATAAATTTCATATATAGTTTTACACAAAAGCTAGTTTGTTTATGTTTTCTAATTAAAAACAAACATATACATATGTGCAGATGCTCACCATTAAAAATGGAAGCGTTCAGATCAAATAAACTGCCGATATGCGGACCATCGAAGGCGTATAAAGATATCATAATGAAGGCATTGGTTGAGGAGAGAAATCTCACACAAAATCAAGCACTGAATTACATCAGAGATTGTTACAAAAAGCCTCTAAGGGGATCCATTTTTAGCCATTATTGCCCTTGTTGTTTTTGGTGATTAATCGTTCTCCGATTATGGAACACGACGACGTACGATCTCGAAACTTCCAATCTCAAGTTAAGAATAATTAAATAAAGTTCAGAATTGAAATTTTGCTTGTATTATTGGAGCTTTTTCGTTTGCCTCTTTGGAAGCATTCCAAATAATTTTTGTTTGTTGATAGAATTGATTTTATCAATAGTAATGAAGGAACTTTATAAGTTGATGTGGGTACTTATAACCTAATTTAAATGGCAATCTGGATATTGGTGGTAATAATTCTGGTATTTCGATAAAAATTTTAAATGTGTTCGGTATAGTTATGGTATGAGATATATTAAAGGGCAAATTGCATGTCACCCCTCTTAAGTTTCTTACTTTTGCACTCTAAATTTAAAAAATGTTAATGTCCCTGTTAACCGCAAATTTTACGAGTCTGCAAAATATATAAATACGATACAAGAAAAATTGGAACAAATAATTATTAATAATAAAACGGGAATTCCCCTGATTCTTCTCTCCTATTCTATATTTGATTTAAGGGCTTAAAAGATTGTTCTTAAATCGAACGAATTATTTTATATCACGGACACCTCGAATTCAAATATGTTATGAATTCGAGGTGGAGGCTCGAGACGTGAGCTTGAGAGCTCGATATGTGTCTTTGTGAGTCTGTCTTTTATATGCACCGAAAGCCCTCTTTTATAGCCACGAGCTAGGGTTTCTTGACTTGTAGGATGGGCCGGTCATTTGTAAAGCCCAAATATATAATGGACTTTGAGTGAGACCCAATTTAATAATCAATTTATTGGATTATTAATTAGTGATTTATTTCAAAATTTCGATGTCTACAGCCCCCCTTCAAAATGTTATTATTGTTGCACATTGTCCCGATAATAAAATTTCGATGGACTATTCACCGGAATAGAGAGTTTTTGTTGTACGTTACCCATTTAAATGTTATTTTTGTTGCATATTACCACTTAAAAAAATATTTTTCCGCACATTGCATGTTTAAAATGTTATTTTTAGTACACGATGTCCACCAAAAATTGGTTTTTGGGGCAAAATGCAACCAAAACAATATTCGAAAGGCCGTTATGCCTTATTGGATTTTTTAGTGAGAAAGTGCGAAAATATGAATTTTTTAGGGGGTGAAATGCATTTTGTTATATATTAATGCGAAAGGCATTAAGAGTATTTTGAATGAATTGAACAGAAAATTTCGACCATCCAAACCAAATATGGTCCAAAAAAATAGACAATAGACAGATTGATTTTCAATTAAAAAAAATTAAACATAAAATTCAATTAAATATAGGTGTTTTTGTGCATAAATCTCTCGCCAACTATCTTTATTATTCTAGGCTCAGGGATTATATATTTTTCGCCAATAAGCACATCCCTTTAATATGTACTAGCATTTTTTTCCCGTGCGATGCACGAGACATTATTTCAAAAGTGAAAAAATTAATCAGTTTAATACATGATAAGAAAATATAGTATACTAACGTACTAAAATTTAATAATGTATTATAATTCATATTTTATATATATTAGTTTTTTTTTTTAAATCTGACATATTAAGATTTATAATCCAAATATATAGATTAATAATGAATCGAATTTCTATCTTTATCTCTTAAGATTTGAGATATAGTGATGAAAAATAGAAGATTGATAATTATTGAAAATTATAGTTAAAGAATTAGTAGACAAAAAATATTAAAAATAAATAATTACAAAAGTACCATGACATAAGATTTTTCAGGATTTAGTTTCAATTCTGATAATTGTTAAAGATTATAGTTATAAATTAGTAGAGTAAAAAATATTAAAATATTTAATTACAGAAATACCATTAGGATTTTTAGGGTTGCCCAACGTTTTTTTTTTTATATATATAAGATTATAAATAAAGAAAAATTAATGTATATGACAAAATTACCCCCACGCTTTACACCAAATTCTTAATTGTAACCACAATTTAATCAATTTTGCCCATAAAAATCCAATTTTGAATTTTTTTTTTACTTTTATTTTTCTTAAATTAGTTTTGTTGCAGGCGGTTTCCGGCATTGACTTTTTGATTTTTTTTTCCGCCGCTGGCTTCCGGCGTTGACTTTTTTTTTTACCCTGCCGCTAAATGTTAACCGTAATTGTATTATCGTTAACAATAATTAACTGTCAATGACATACATTAACGTAATTATACTGTCATTGATAGTACATTTATGTAACTGTACTGCCGTTGACTGTACAATTACAGTGAGCGACAATATTATTATTTTTTTTGATTTTTTTTGTTTGATTTGTTGACAAGTCAACGTAATCATTACGGTAAAATAATTGTAAACACAAAAATATTACTGTCAACCACATCAATATTACATTTTTTGGGGTTTTCTGTGTTTGAGTTGTTGACGGATTATCGTAATAATATTACTGTCTACTATTGTAATATTATTGTAAACACAATAATATTTTTGTGGTTGTCTCAACCACATCAATATTAATTCTTTTGGATTTTTATTATGTTTATCTTTGTTGAACGGTCAACATATTAATATTACTCTATTACACTATAATACTGATTTTTGTTGTGTTAATATTACTGTGCTAGAGATTAATATAGCAATATTACCGTGTTAAACTGTAGTATAGTTAATATTACTGTGTTTAACAATAATATAGTTAATATTAATATTACTGGCAACCACAACTATATTGTTGTTTAAACGGGGCAAAAAGATGTTAACGAAAAAAAACTCAATGTCGGAGACCAGCGATCAACGGCGGCGACAAACGAAATTGTACTAAAAATTGCATTTTGGGTCAAAATTGAATAATTTGTAAAAATTGGGGTCAAATTGAGGTTAAATTAAATTAAAGGGGAAATATGCAATACACCCCTTATTTAGAAAATATTTTGAACTAAACCCAATTGACTTTAAAGACTTTTCCCATAACCCACATTCCAATCTAAATTAGTGAGACCCCCCTTACCAGCCATGATAAGACTAAAGTGCCCTTATGTGTTAGGGTTTTAATATAATACAATTTTATTTCTCCCTCAATTTCATTCTCTCGGTTCTCGCCTCTCTCTCTTTCATTCTCTCGCTATTTCTCTCTGTTACAGCTTTTTTTTTTCTTTTTTTTTTTTTTTTTCTTCTTCTTCACATCTGTAGACCGCCGCCGCCGGAGTCACCCTTCAAACGCCGCCGCCGAAACCCGTTGCAGGAGGCCCTTCTCCGCCGATGTTGGAGATCGTCTCCCCCCTCGTCGAACACCACCACATCGACGCCTGGTACAATTGGCGGCGGCGCCTCCCCCACCTTGTCGCTGCCTCCGTCGGATTTCTATATGGAGATTTCCCTTCTCTCAACGCGGAATACCAATATATACTATATTAATTGGTAAATTTTATTTTTTATTTTTCTCGAATTAATTGTCGAACTAGCAATAGAATATGTCATGGATCTGGATTTTTAGTTCTATTATTTGTTTGTTATGAACGAATACATTGATTTTCAATTATTCTTGATTTTATTAATTTTTGTGTTATTCTACATATCCTGAATGTTTAGATCTGGAAAATCTATTGAATTACGAGATTAGTCGGTTGTGGTGCAATGTATTTTACAGAGTAGTCACGTTTGACAGAGTAGTCATGTTTAACAACTTAGTTATATTTGTTTTTTTTTTTTTTGTGGTGCTGCATATGTTCAACAGTGTAGTCATATTTAACAGAGAAGATCAAACGGAAGATTAAGTGCAGTCGGTGCAACCGAGTTGGATACCGCAACAAAAAAACATGTTCGATGGCCATTGTTGAAGGATCACATTAGTTATTTTCGTTTTTTCATAGTCATTTTTTTTCTTTTTGCAATGTATTTTGCTGTTAATATTGCAAGTTTTTTCAAGTGCTGATTACTTGTAGTCACATTACGCGGTTGCTAGTCACATAATAGTCATATTCCCACTATCATGTTCAGTATGTTATACAAACTTTAGTCACATAATAGTCATATTCATGTTTCTACTGTCTGTTAATTATAATGTTTTACAAAGCACAGTCACATTCACATAGTAGTCATATTCTTACTGTTATATTAATAATTATGCTTCTACAATATGTTAATTACACTATTATACACAGCGTAGTCACATAATAGCAATATTCAACTATAGTCATATTCGGAGTTGTAAATCTGTCGAGAAAAAAAAATCAAATTTTTGTTTAAAAAAAAATAAAAAAATATATTTTTTTTATTAAAAAAATATTAAAAAATAATAAATAATAAAAAAGTGGCTATAAAATCCGAAAATAATACAAAAAAAAATCCTATTTTTTGATTTGGTAGCAAATTTTTAGAAATTTGGAAGTAGATTTTTAGGAATTAGATTATTGTTATGGAAAGAGTGAAAAAAGGAATAATTGAGACTAATTATGTTAATTGACATAAGGGTAGAATTGGAAATACAAATTCTAGGGGTTATCACAAAGAAAGATTTAAGGGTTGGACATATCACCATTTATTATCTATATGAGGGGTTTATTGCTAATGACCCCTAAATTAAATGATGAAATTGAAGCATATTATAATGTGATGTGCTATTTTAGTCTTTCACAAACTCTGGACAATGTGTGAACTTTTGTTGTAAAAGAGTTTTTTTGTCTGCATCCATCTATGAATAAGTACACACCTTCATGAGCTTATTTGTAATGTGCCTTTAAATATAAACTAGCATTTTTTTCCCCGTGCAATGCACGGGATATTATTTCAAAAGTGAAAAAAATAATCAATTTAATATAGGGGAAATTGGCTAGACACCCCTTATTCTAGACTTATATAGGTGGAGATCCAATGTGGTAGATGAATATAGGTGTGGGTCCCTTGACTCAAAAAAATAATATAAATTAAATAATTTTACAAGTTATTAGACATAAATACCCTTAAATTATTAATTGTTTTATGTGGAGTTAGTTTTTTACGTAAAGAAGTGAGAAAACAAATCTTACATATCACTATCTTCCTTCCATAAATTTCTCTCTCTCTCTCCTCCCTTCTCTATTCTCTTCTCACGTATTTCTTTTTTTCTCTCCCTCTCTCTCCTTCCTCCTCTCTTATCTTCTCACGTATTTTTTCTTCTCTCCCTCCTTTCTCTTTTCACGTTTTTTTTTCTCTCTCTCTCTCTCTCTCTCCTTTCTCCTCTCTACTCTTTCACGTTCTCTCTCTCCCTCCTTATACACTCTTTGATTTTTCCGATGGAATACATAGGGAAACAAAAGAAAGTTTCTTTACATTATGAGATTATATGTTGGTGAAAGAGTTAATAGCCGACAACAAACAACTCATTGCTTACAAAAAGTTAGCTCTTTACTTCTCACTCTCTGTATTTATTTGTAGTGATTTTATAATTTTTATTTGTGTTTTCTAATTGATTTTGCTCCAGCAAACAACAAAAAATTTTTGCAATGGCAAAATAAATTTGAAGCATATAACAGAAAACTGCAAATTGCAATCCATAACAGTTGATTTTTTTGCAAACTGCAAATCGCAATTTTAGACATTGGAAGATTTTGTTGTTGTTTTTTACATTTGTATTATGTTTATTATTTTGATTAATGTTGTTATTGCGTTTGAATTTAGATGGTTTGGATCATATTTTCAGTTTGCTGTTCGCAATTAGATGAAGTAGTTTGTTGTTTGCATTTGGTCGATTAATAGGTAGTCTACTGTTTGCACTTAAATAATGCAAATTATATTTTTCAGTTTGTTGTTTGCAATATGGTGAAATCATTGTGGAAGTTTTTTTGAGAGTCTGCGTTTTTCAGCAAATATTTTCTTTTACGAACGTGATGTTGTTCTTTTATTTAAAATTGAGAGCAATATTTTTTGGGGAATTTGATTTGATAGAGAGATTTTTGGGGGATTTAATTTGATAGAGATATTTTGGGGTGGTTTGATTTGGATTAATTAAGGGTATTTTTGCCATGATAAATACAATTAATTTATTAAAAAAATAGGATTTTTGACTATGATTTATTCACATAAAATTTGGACCTATAGCAAATTGTCCCTTTAATATATAATGAGAAAATATAGTAACATAGAAAAAATTAATAATGCAGTATTATAAATGTAACATATTAAGATTTAACAAATCGAATTTCTATCTTTATCTCTTAAGATTTGAGATACATTGATGAAAAATAGGTGATTGATAATTGCTGAAAATTATATTTAAAAAATTAGTAGAGAACAAAAATATTTAAAATAAATAATAACAGATGTACCATTCGGATAGGATTCTTCACGGTTTAGTTTCAATTTTGATAATTGTTGAAAATTATAGTTAGAAATTAGTAGAGAAAAAATATTAAAAGTAAATAACTAGAAAAATCACATTAGGATTTTTAGGATTGCCAACGTATCTTTATTTTATAAATAAGATGTATATAACATTTGACAATTAAAATAGTTTACCGATCACAATGTATTGTATATTTTGACTATTAGAATGTCATAATTAAAAAAGTACTAATTTTATAAATATCTTAGTGTAATTGATTTCTAAGACAAAAGCAAAACCACATCTCCAAAATTTGGACAATGATTTTCATCAAAAGAAGTGTACTCAAAGTACAAAAGAGCCCACCAGAAAAAAATACAGAGAATAAAGAAAAAGGGCAACAATAGGAGAAGGACAAATAAAGGGTAAAAAAGTCAAATTGGGTAGAAGACGTTTGATATCCAAGATTTCTGTGCAATTTTGCTTTTCCTTTCTGCACCCGACTCTTCGCTGCTTCAAAATTCAAACCGGAGGAAAAAAACCCAAAGAGAAAAAAAAATGGAGTTAAATGGTGAGATTGAGAGTTCACTGAGCAGAACAAACGATGCTGCTGCTGAAAAAGATCCGCGCGTGGGTTTGATATATGATGCCAGGATGTGTGGACACCACGCGCTTGACGACGACGACCACCCGGAATCCCCTGCTCGCATTCGGGTCATCTGGGAAATTCTGAATTCTTCTGGGATTGCAAATAGGTCCCTTTTGCTCTCACCCAATTTTTTTATGCATTAGTGTGTGTGTGTGTGTGTGTGTGTGTGTGTGTGTGTGTGTGTGTATGTGTGTGTGTGTGTGTTGTGAATTTGGTTTGGTGTGCATGCTGTATGAATGGACACATAATTAATTTTGGGTGAAGAATTTGAGAACGAAAGTAATGTTTATGTATGTCGTGGGAGGAGACAAAAAGACATTGTAGCAGGCAAATCGTGTCAAATCGTGTCTAGATATGCTGTAGCAGTCAAATCACGTCGTCTGAATATGTCGGAAAATGTTTTTTTTTATGATGAAGAATTACATAAGTGATGTTTGTTCGTTTTTTTAGTGGAAAACTATGAACACCCAAAGTCAAGTCAAATCATGTTTGAACGAGAGATACATTTTGGGAATTGTTTCGGAGAAATGTTTTGCAAGTATTAACTAACATAGATTCGTTTTTGAATCTTAAAACAAAAGTGATTCTTGTTTGTTTTTTAGTGAAAAACTATGAACATCCAAAGTCAAGTCGAATCATGTTTGAACGAGAGATACGTTTTTGGAATTGTTTCGGAGAAATATTTCATAAGTATGAACGAACATAGATTCTGTTAGCCTGGATTTGACAGCAATTGTCCACGTGAGGGAGGCCTGAGTCTGGGCGACCCACAATAGAATGTCGTGGTCGCTTGTGTGTGCTGAATGCACTATAAGGCTAGGATTTACACCTTTTCCTGACACCAATTGATGTTAGGACAACTCCAATTGATGTTAGGACAACTGGTAGCGAGATTCGATTCGTTTTGGGAAAACAGTGGAAACAAAACCACAATGCTAGCAAACATTACCTGAGGTTCTTGCAATTGTTTTCTTCAATCATGTTCGGAGTTTTGTTTCCTAATGCAGAAACAGTTGTTTGTTTTATTTACAAAAAAATGTGCTAAAACGGCAGTGGTTTCTTTCAAGATCTAAGACAATGCTTTTACCCTTTCCTTTAACTGCTTCGACTTTGAATTGTTCAATTAAATGAAGATGTGTATTTCCAGATGTGTTATTTTGGATGCCAAGGACGCTGAGGATAATCAATTAGCTTTGGTTCACACCAAAAATCATATTAATTTGATCAAGAATATTAGCTCCGGAAACTCCGACTCTAAGTTGATAAGAATTGCTGCACAATATAACTCTGTATATTTCAACCAAGGCTCATCAGAAGCCGCTTATCTTGCTGCCGGCTCGGTTATAGAGGTATGCCTTTTCAATAGTATATCCTACATCGAGAATGTTACAAAATTAAGTCTTTAATTTTTTTTAAGTAGAAATCATCTCTGATTCTTAGATCAAGGGGTGTGTGTGTGTGTGTGTGTTTTTTTTTTTTTTTTTTTTTTTTTTTCGGGTTTCTCCAACTATGTATTTTTGGTACCGTAGGTTGCAGAGAAAGTTGCTAAAGGGGAACTGGATTCTGGATTTGCTATCGTCAGGCCGCCTGGACATCATGCAGAAGAATCCAGACCGATGGGATTTTGCCTGTACAGCAATGTTGCTGTTGCTACACGATTTCTACTGAATGAAAGAGTGAGAGAGCTCGTTTAAATTTCAATTTTAATTCTAATCACGAATATGCAAGTTCATTTTAAACTTTTTTTTTAAATAATCTTGTAGAGCGAGTTGGGGATCGGCAAAATCCTGATTGTTGATTGGGACGTACATCACGGAAACGGTACTCAAAATACGTTCTACAACGACCCTCGAGTACTTTTCTTCTCAGTGCATAGGTACATCAAAATTTTCATTTCGCATTTTAATCTGTTGATCGGGATTTTAATTTTGTCGTCTGAATTAGGTATAATAACGGCGATTTCTATCCGGGTGGTAATGGTGGGTCCCACATCATGACCGGAAAAGGAGAAGGCGCCGGCTACAATATTAATGTACCTTGGGAGAATGGTGGGTGCCGAGATGCCGACTACCTTGCTGTTTGGGACCACGTATTAATCCCCGTTGCCAAACAATTCAATCCCGACTTGATTTTTATCTCTGCTGGATTCGATGCAGGTTAGCTTTTATTAATGAATCGATTTTTAAATTCATGAAATAAAAAATTAAATTCACGACTTTTCAATTCCTGTGATTTTGATTTGAACAGCCGTAGGTGATCCTCTAGGGGGCTGTTCTGTTACCCCGTACGGTTACTCAGTCATGCTTGACAAGGTTAGCACTTGAAATTACTAAATCATTATTCAATAGAGAAAAACGATAAATTACGGCTACCCCTGAGGTAAGGTCAAATTACGAAAAAACCCCTTCTGTTTGGGTAAGTACAACCACCCTCTCAACTATGAATCTTTTTACGCGTCCACTCTTAACTCCTATGGTGTCAAATTCAACAGAATCTTCTAGATTCCATAGAATGTTCTCTAGTTTGTACCCGTTTTGTGCAAAAATGTTGTTTCTGATGCACCACAATCTGATATTTATAAAGGGACACATCTTATTTCAAAATGTGGAGCTCGAATGGGGTAAAACGGATAGAAATTGGAGAATATTCCACATAATCTACAAGATTCCACTAAATTTGATACCGCAAGGGTGGATGTGTAAGAAGATTCATAGTTGAGGGGTGGTTGTAATTATCCAAACATGAGGGGGCTTTTCGTAATTTGACCTTACCTTAGGGTGGCCGTAATTTACCCAAAAAAAAAAACCATCCCGTCATCTTTCTATTGTTCATCCTACTTCCATGCAATTTCCACAACTCCTTTTCAATGTTCATTCTCTTTTTTTTTTTTTTTTTTTTTTTTTTTTATTTTTTTTCCCTTTTATATGTAGTTGATGGGGTTTGCGGGAGGAAAGATTGTTATGGCACTCGAAGGTGGATACGATCTCAATTCATTAGCAAAATCAGCTAAGGCATGTGTCGAAGTATTGCTACATGACAAGCCTGTAATTCGGTCCTTGAATGTATATCCTTTTGAATCTACGTGGCGGGTGATACAAATGGTAAAACTAATAGATTAAACGTTTTCTTGCTATATATAGAAACTTTGATAAACTATCTGTAATTCGCATGTTTATTCCATTTTAGGTACGTAAAGAATTGAGTAAGTATTGGCCGATACTTGCTGCGGAATTACCAGAACAGTTGATTAGTCAGGCATCGCCGTTTGTGGTAAGAAGTTATTGTCATTCTTTATCTTTTAATGTTGCACAATATTTTGTGGAAATTAGATGCCACACCTGGTTATTTACGCTGGGTGGATTTGAACCGTAGATCTACACATAATCACACACACACCCATGTGTATGTGTGCTTAGTGGGTTGTTATTTTATCAAATCTACGGTTCAAATCCACCCGGTGTAAATAACCAGGTGTAGCATCTAACGCCCCGTATTTTGGAGACCGTCAACATATTTTGACAACTCTGACGCTCTCAGCGTGCTAAGTTGAAGAAAGTTAAAACAAAGAAGACTAAAATGTGTTTCAAATAGTGACGGGGCTTACGTTTTACCTAGGAGGAAGAGAATGATTCGTCTTTATGATACCAATGGCGTGGGAGGCGGAGATAATTTTTTTAAGTTTTACTGATTTGCCCTTCCTTTTTGTGCATAAGAAGAAACTAATAACTTCTGCAGTATTAGAATTATGATATTAAACTCGAAACTTCTTCCGTAACACTAACAGAAATTCTACCTGTTAATCTGAACATCTGTTCTCTGAGCTTTTAGAACTTTGCATTTTTCAGTAATACTAACAATATTATCTAAGTCCCTTTTTTTTGTTTTTTTTTTAACAAAAAGAATCTCATTAGATTTGAAAGTTGATTCCATGGTTTTCAATGTTTTCAAAAGTTGATTCGATTTAAAATAAATATAGTCGTTAATTGGAGAACTAAAGTTGTCACCGGATATCTTCGCAATGTTGTCAAGTGCTATATATGTCCGTATTCTATAATGTTTACTTCCTAATTGATCTTCCGTAATAAATGCACTAAAATCTCCATCTTTGTTAGATGATCAATTTCTTGAGTCCTTTTTTTCTTTAAATTCCATTTATTTTCACTTACATCTTGTTTTTCGTCATTCGCAATTCGTATTTGGAAGTATACGATAAGGCACTCTTCTTAGCAATTATTAGCGCCGACCAAATAGGTAAGGAATTGTAGAAGGGAAAAAAAACGTTAAGTCGTAAGTAAAATCCTTTCATATAAGGTCACCCTTTGTAATTGTTTTTACTATAAGTCCCTCGACCAAAAGCACTAACTGCGGCCCACAAGAATTGCAGACCCAAGTCCGAGCATTTATTTTCAGTCCATGGACTTATAGCAAACATAGAAATAAAGGGTGTCTTTTTAGTTTATAGCAATATAATTTTGCTCATTGAGTAATAAATCAACAAACTACCTTTAAGACAAGCATACTTGTTAAAATAAATATATTGTTCGTTCGTAGTTAAAATCGAGAAACCTTGTATTTGCTCGTGAAACAATAAATCAACTAAGTTCACGTTTTAATATAACTTCGGTCACGTAAATTTCATTTCAAAATGTCATGTATAGCAAGTATATTTGTTTATTATTTTCTCCCTCGATAGGTAGGTGCATCAGATTTCGGAACCTTTACATGAATACGAGTTCCCTCGACAGCACTTATTTTATCCGCTATAATATCTAGCAATATCCTCGATAGTAGAATAGTTGAGTGTTTCATTGACTGTAGACACAAAAAACGAGGATACATCATTTACGATAAATCTCTTGTCGTTTTCTATCTTTTGGAGGTTTCTGGAAAACCAATCTTCCAATTTAACTATCATGAATTCGACCGGCTCTTAGAAGAATCTTATTTAGTGTCATAAAGGCCAATGACCCTCTCCTACGTAAACCTCGTTGCTAATTCTTTATATTATATTTTAAAAATATAATATCATTGTATTTCATTTTTCATTGCTCCCGGTTGGCCTTGGGCCAATACAAGAACTAAAATTGAATTAGGGACTGATATTTCCGAATTGTAGTAGAATTTTTCGGGTTCATCTATCCAATATCGTGTCCGCTTTAAATCTATTTGCTATTAGTATTTTCATAGAGTCGTACTTTCTAACGAACCCCCTAATGTAGGTTTCAAGCTCTGATTCTGAAGGTGAGCACGAGAACGATTCTATCAACGAATCCGAAGAAGTTCAAACAATTGAAGACATTATACAACCTTTCACTAACCTCAAAGTCACCGGAGATTGTCAAGGTAACCGATGCTTTTAAATTAATTCCTAATCGGAAAGTGAATCTCGCATTTTTGAAATTAATTTTGCTGAATTAAACCGTTGACCTTACACGATCAAGATTCAACTACCGCTTCACCGTCATGGAGATCAGAGCTTTCGAAAATTTACGTATGGTACGCAACTTATGGATCGAACATGAACCTATCGAGATTCCGTTGCTATATTGAATATATATATATATATATATATATATATATATATATATATATATATATATATATATATATATATATATATATATATATATATATATATATATATATATATATATATATATATATATATATATATATATATATATATATATATATATATATATATATATATATATATATATATATATATATATATATTTTTTTTTTCTTACACTTCTACATCTATTAATATATGTATGCGAGATTTGTGTTAAACGGACTTTGTGGTGTTTTGACATTTATTTACATTGTCGCGTTGCTTAAAATTCAGGTGCACCGTTTCGGATGTAGATAGTTTCGTATCGGGTAAATATCGGGTGAATCCACCATGTAAAGAGTATGCTAACACCTTGGTTAAAGGGCTTGTGCAAGGAAAGCAACTCTCCGAAGAGGAAGCCTCGGCTTACATCAAGGAAGCATCCACCAAACCTTTATGATTTTCATTTATAATTATCGACTAATGAATTATTTAATTTAATCTGCGAAAAGCTCGGTGCAGTTATTGATTTTGTTGTAAATTTTTTATTTATTAGCAAATTGTTGGAAATACAATTAGTATATCGTATCATATTAGATAGCTATTGATTTTGGCTTAGGGGCCACTCTTTTGCTGTTGCTAATTTAACAGCAACTTGGTGTGTATAGTATTGCTGACTGTGACTTTTTGGTTCGTATATCATGGTTGTTAAATTAATACAGTTGGGATTTACAAAATTTTATTAATTGTTTGCGAAATAAATTGTCGAATTAGTAATTTATCACGTTGTCACTGAGTTGGGAGAGAGAAATTATTGTTTAAGTGAGGTCATTAGTTATCGAGGTTCTACTGTATTCATTAGTGACCGTCGGAGTGTGGAGGAAGAAGCAGAGGAACAGACTGTTGAGAAAGAAGAAGAAGCACTCATCGTCGGAGGAGAATCAACGGGAATTGTTGATGAAGGTATTCATTATTTATTATTATTTTTTTTTTTAATTTTATTTAGTTTTCTAGTATTGGTTTTGTCATGTGTCCAGAAATTGTTTATGCAGTGGCCAACAATGGTTGACAAATACTTTGAATTGTTCCTTTTTTTTTATGGACATTGAAATGCTAATCTGTATTTTTTTTTGTATAAATTATTTATATTATTCATGTTAGGGATTGGTTAAATGTGTGGTGTGGCGGTGTTGTGGTGACGATGGGAGGCATATCTAGGGTTTTTTTGTGGATCAGGCGAAGGACGACGCGGTTAGAAAAATTCCAATTGTATAAATCAATTATAATGTTTGTATATTTTTTTTTTGTTTTTTTTTTAAATATAGTTGATTTTCGCATTTTTTTTTGCAGTTGTGATTTGTTATTTTTAGTAGCAGATTCTTAAATTATATTTGTTATTTTGCATCTATGTTTTTTTTCTAATTATTTTAACACCAAGTCTCGGCTAGCACAATCATAATCCACTACATCTATATATTTTTTTAATAATAATAATTATTATTTCCAGCCTATTTTTTTAATAAAAAATATGCTTTATTTATTTAAGGGTAAATTACAAACACCCCCCTGAGGTATGGTCAAATTACAAAAAACCCCCTCTTGTTTGGATAATTACATCTACCCCCCTCAACTATGAGTTTTTCTTACACCTCCACCCTTATGGTGCCAAATTCAACATAATCATCTAGATTCCGTGAAAAGTGCTCTAGTTTGTACTCGTTTTGTGTATAAATATAGTTTCCGATGCACCAAAAACTGATATATACAAGCTAAAAATCACATATTATGATCATCTTGCTTCATAATGTAGCGTTGAAGAGATAAAACGGGTACAAAAGTGATAATATTCCATATAATCTAGAAGATTTCACTAAATTTGAGGAGTTGAGGGGGTGGTTGTAATTATCCAAACATGAGGGGTGTTTTGTAATTTGACCATACCTTAGGGGGGTGTTTGTAATTTACCCTTTATTTAATGATTGACAATTAAGTTTTTATAGTTTTTTTTTTTAATGAGTTTGTATTATTAAATCTGTATAAATGTTGATGTTGTTTTTGATATCACTAATAAATTTTATTATAATTGTAATATCATGTATTAAACTAATAATTATTTTCATTTGAAAAGTTATCCCGTGCATCGCACGGGGGAAAATGCTACTTTTTATATAAAATACAAGTATAAATACCCATCATTCCAATTAATTCCACTCATTCATACTCTCCACCCGAATTTTACACTCATAGAAAAGTAAAAAAATAGTCCATGCCCGAAATGGCTGTAAAAAGGAATTTTTTTTTTTTCATAGTTTTACATGTACTTTATTCATTATTTTGATATAGTGAATGTGTCTAATGGTTATTTACACATGTACATGTATTTCGCCTAACATGTTATTTGTTGTTTGTTTATGTTATTTTTGTAGATATTATGGATAACATCGACATATGTGCTGTGTGACGACATCGATTGAGTCGGATCATTACAAAGAATTTTGTGGATCTCACATGAATTGTGCGAGAAAAAAATACTCATTTTTCTATTCCTTAAAAGAATGTCATCCAAGTGATAGATGTAAAAAATAATATGGAATTAATAATTTTATATTCTTTATATAAATGTCTGTAATGTTTCTAATATTTTAATATTGTTTCATCAAGTTGATATAATATATGGATATATATGTAATTTCGCTATTTAAAATTTATATATTTTATTTTGTAATTTATGTAAAGTTGCATCATCTGTTTCTTTTTTTGTTTCGGAATTTTTTTTGTTTTCGTCTTTTTTCTTGATTTGTTTTATTATTTTTTTTCTTTTTTTAATCTATTTGTCTTACTTAATTATAATGAAATATTGATCACTAACATACATTTCTATATGATTTCATATAATATTTGATTTTCGTTACAATTCAATTATGTGCGCACAATAGTTATATTTATGTTTACGTGCATATAATTATATTTATGCTTACGAGCATATGATTTTCATCACATATTTATGTTTACGAGCATATGATTTTCATCAAAATTCTGTTATGTGCAACTTTTTTTTTTTTCTTTTGAATTCTAACGATTATTGGCTTTATTTACAGTTTGCTATCATATATAATACGTAGAAACTAAATAATAAACGGATTGGATTTTCTGTGACTAAAATCGGGACCCTACGAACTAAGGTCGATTACATGTCTATAAATAATTGAACTATGTATCTATTGGTATTGGTATTGGTATTGGTATTGGTATTGGTATTGGTATTGGTATTGGATTGATATTGATATTGGTATTGGTATTGGTATTGGTATTGGTATTGGTATTGGTATTGGTATTGATATTGATATTGGTATTGATATTAGTATTGACATTGCTATTATTCAGAGTATTAGTCAGAATATTAATATTTGTATTAGTATTAATATTAACATTAGTATTAGTATATTTAGTATCAATGTTCGTTTTAGGATTAGCATATTTGTATTATTACTAGCATTAATATTATTATTAGTGTTAATAAATTAGTATTAATATATTAGAATTATTATTAACATTAATATATTAGTATTATTATTGGTATTAGTATGATAAACTGAATTATCGATTGTAATGTTAATTGCTAAAGTTGGCTATTTTACATGATATTCACATGGTGAATTTGATTGCATTACAGGGAATATTTGTACCATTTAATGAAAATATTTAACTGCATTTCATATGTTATAACTCTGGATCAACAGATAAGTTTAATCTTCTTAATTTTATTTTAATTGAATTCGATTTGTTACAACAATATAATCAATTACATATATTATTATTGTTTTCTCATTTTAAAATTGACATATGTGCATCGCAAGTGTGAATTACTAGTTATATATGACATTATAATAATTTTAATAATGAATTAATTATTATTTTTATATTGTTATCCTTATTACCATTGAATTATTTTACACTAAATTTCATTAACCAATAAAGTAATTTACATAGAGAGCATTAGTGAGATCATTAATTTTAATAATTGGATAACCAAAGCGGTTGACTACAATTTAAATATAGTGGAATGACACTTTGGAAGTGATTTCTTACATTTATTTTTTATCCTCTAAAAGGAGATGAATAATATATTACAGTGAATGTTCTCATCTCCTCTCTTCATTTTATGAACTGCAATGAATTAGTTGTTAGTTCTTCAGCATATATGAAGTAAAGTAAAATAACACCAATATATATATATATCTATATATATATTGTATAAAAACATTATTTAACATATGTCTTTGTATGAATTGGAATATGGATTTCCTGTTACTTTTTAGGCGGGGGGGGGGGGGGGAAATCGACTAAAATGTATAAATAAATAAAAAAAACTAATGACTTTTTTTTTTTTTTTTTTTCTGGAGAGGCGGCTTCCCATTGAGGTGCCTTACATACGCTCCTACTATCATCTACCATAAACAATAAAAGACTTACTTTTAAATTTCATCTTTTAATTTAACATATAAATTTATTGAGGGCAAATTTCACTTTCTCACTTCGTCCTCTGACCTCGAATTCACTTTATCCCCTCGTAATTTCAATTGCGTTGATTTACGCCATGCACTTGTACAATTGTCCCAATTTGACCTCATCTGTCGATTTTCACGATTTTGACCTTGATGCCGATAGTCAATGTCTGAAAATTATAGGTGAAAATTATAGGAATGGTGAATTCTTTGTTCAAGTTCATTTGTTTTTAGTCTCAATTCTAAACCTTTTGCCTTCAGTTCCTCATTTTCATGGAAAAAGTGTTCAACCATTTCTGAAACTCTTCATTTTTTATTAAGCTCTAACATCCTTTTGTTGATAATATACCCGCAACCTCGAGCTCGTTTGCACAACAGAGGACCGACCCATTTGAAAAAATCACAATAATTCACTATATAATTGTAGGACGTGCATATTGTTTGTGAAAGCATATTGAACCTTAAAAAACTTACCATAGCAACTGATTCTATTTTTATTAAAATTAGTGGATGAGTTCCCGATACTCCGACTTCTTCTCATGTTACTTGAGTGCATATTTTCTGATAATTGTTGTTAACTATTTCCACACGTACCTTGTTGTGGAAGAAAACAACCAAAAATCGCGAAAATAGTTGTTTGTTTTTTGTTTTTTTAAGAAAAGTGATTTGAAAATTTGATGAAAGAGGGGAGTGGAAAAACGATGCAAACTATTTAAACGAGGTGAGTGGCCATTTCTCTAATTTCCAGACCTTGCCCAAACCGCCTCAATGTCAAAATCGTGAAAATTGACGGAGAAGGTTGAATGGGTAAATTAATGCAATTAAGAATATGAGGGTTTAAAGTGATTCGGGGTTAGAGAGTACATGGGGAAATGGTATTTACCCATTCATACATATATATATATATATATATATATATATATATATATATATATATATATATTATCCTCAAGTTACTATAGATATAATGATATTAATAAAATTAAAAATATATCACAAATTAATTAGTTTGATTTAAACAATAACATCACATCCTCCAAAGTTTAATCAAAATGAAATTAGAAAGCAAAACAAATCTACTTAATTTTGAACAATATATTATTTAAATATTGAAAGTACTTTGATAGCTACGTATGATAGTGAGTATTAATAAGAAATTATAATATGAAAAGTTGCTCTAATCCACCCAAAATAAATACTAATTAAATTATTTGTTGACAATTTTATAAATGTGAAAACATAAGTTATTCCTCTAAAAAAACACATGCTTTATTTACTTACAGAAAAAGAAAAATGACTAAGAGTTTGTTTTAATGAAAAATAAATATTATTTAAAGTTTAAAGTAGTTTAAGAATTATATGAGATACTATAAAAAAATATCAAAAGTAACTTGTAATATCAAAGACTGCATACCATTTAACTTAATTAATATGTTTGTCCGTACTTCATTTAGCACCTCAAATTTTAGGACTATTTATTTTATCTAATATAATAAGTGGTGGAATTATTTTTTCAATTTTATTTGAAAAATTACTATAAATGATTCAATATTGACAAATTAAAACATATATAAATAACTTATTTGAGCTAAATAATGACTGAAATATAGTCAAGCAATATCTTACTAGAAAACTCTGTGAATGTACTTTAATATGAATAAAACATGTTTTCAAACTTTAAATTATTTTAGAAGTTATAATATAAATAAAATATAAAAAAACACTTTGACTATGAAAAGTTACTTGTATAATTAACCTTTGAATGAGATATTTATAACTAAATTATGTCATTATATTGTCCTTTGATTTCTATAAACTATAAAATATATGTAGGAATAATTTTGTCCCTACGTAAAATGGAAGAAAACTTCCTAGCATTCCGCCTTTTATAGATATCATAGATTGTTGGATTTGACTCCTTTTTGTGGTTTTTTATTTTTATATTTGTTCTTATTTTGCTGAAACTCTAAGCTGCTACAGTCTATTTTCAATATGGAAATGATCCCTCCATGTGTTTCAGCATCAACTACTGATAATGATGATACTAATACGTCACCCTCTTTAATCAACTTCCATGTGGACGTCAATGAATTATCCCTTACGTCTGTTCCATCATTAACACAAAGTAGTGCTGATATTGATGCTACCCCCAACTTGTCTTTCTTCTCTCTTTCTCAAAACTCTTCCAATATCGCATTTCCACCATCTGAAATCAACATGACACAAAAATCAACACTCGAGATTTCGGCCGGCCGCCGTCCTAGCGGCAACAACGGACTTCATAATAAGTATCATATTAACAACTACACTGTTGGGGTCTTACTACTTGTCATTAACAAGAAAGGCAAAACGAATAGCAATATTCTTCTTGGATGCCAAATACCCATTTCAGTTTCGAACGAGGGGAGTAAGTCCAACTTCACAACTGTGACCGATGCAGTGGAAGCATCCCCAAACTATAGCCAGCTCAAAGTGTGCATCCACATCGGAGAACGAAAATACAACGAAATAGTCATGACTGGTCACGAAAAGACCAATCTCATTTTGATTGGAGAGGGATTGTGAAGACAACCCTATCTTCAAATGCATCCAACAAATATGGATCACCGGCAGCTGTAACATAAGTAAGATACACTTTTATCAATTTCAGTACGTCCCACTTACGTGTGTGTATATATATATATATATATATATATATATATATATATATATATATATATATATCAGCAACATTATTAATCAATATATAATGCGGAGGTGTAACTAGGAGTGAGTTATTAGCTCATGACATGACCATCAGAAATGGAGAACTGTAGAATGGAATTGCGGTTAATAACTCAGTCGAGCTTCGGTCTTTTTCAGGTGTAAACTAGAGGGAGCTGCGGATGTGACTTTGAGTGTATGTGGGATCTACAATTCTACCGCGCGAACGCCATTTTTATGGTAAAGAAAATTTGGTTACGGGATTGACTTGTGTTTTCTTCCAAAAATGCCAGTTTTGCCTTGAGAAATCACATCCACGAGGAAAGATTGTATTCTCCTGTCAATATTCTCATATTTTAGCATACAAATTTGGCTTTGTATTTCATCTTTGTGAATTTTACGTTGTAAATAAACCAGAAACAAAAGTAGAAACAACTTTTATAGGGAGTTCGTTGGGAAATTATGCATTTGACATAATTATGGAGTCATCGTTGGATCCAGCTGTAACTGGATACTTCCTCGGTACTCCCCCGAACGTTACCTACTATGCCACTTTTCGTAAACGTGGGACATGGTGCAACAAAGGCGAATGTAGCACAATTGGTCCATGTACTCGGAATTGTGGAGGCTGCTTCCCATTATTCTTTGAGACGGTTTCTACTCACAGATAATTGGATAATCAAAGCGGTTGACTACAATTAAGATATAGTGGAATGACACTTTGGAATTGATCACTTACATTTATTTATTATCCTCTAAAAGGAGATGAATAATATATTACATTGAATGTTCAAATCTCCTCTCTTCATTTTGTGAACCGCAATGAATTAGTTCTTAATTCTTCAGCATATATGAAGTAAAATAAAATAATACCAATATATATATATATATATATATCCCGGAATGATAATTAATTTAAAATAGATTTGGCGATTCGTAATAATAAATCATGATTACATCATTTTCCAGTCGAAAAAAATTAATATAGAATGTATACTATCTAATAAAACTGTGCAATTATTATTTCTTATTATGAATCAAATATTATATTTAATTAATGATAATATAGTCAAATAAATTAAATTTAATAGGATTTATTGAAAGTAGATTATTTGAAAAATCCAATATTTGGTATTCTAATTTTGGCACTTTTCGGATCGTAAAATATAGCTTGGGACTTTTTGAATGTATGGGTTTTTATATAGGACTTTTCAGATAGAACAATATTGTTCGGAATGTGTTTTTATATGGGAATTTTGGTTCACCTTATTTTTATTTTGTTTCCCCTTGAACATGGTACTACGCCTACTCGGGATAATGGTGGGATTGTAAAAGTGAAGTGTGATTATTACTATTATTGTTTTTTGTTGATAATTTGAGAAAAATGAGAGTTAACCTCAAATTATTGAAAACTCTTTGAATCTAATCAATAACATATCTTGTGATTTAGCAAATAGTTATTTAGTAAGATTTCTCTCGTGGTTAATTACCTCCATTACGTTCAACACACCAACGTCCGTTTATGCCCAAACAAAAAAAAAAAAAAAAAAAAAAAAAAAGGAAAGTAAGAAAGAAAGAATGAAAAGAGTAGTTCATATTTTTTTCTAAACTAGTAAGTGACACGTGCATTGCACGTGGTTTATATTTTTTGTTAATTATTTATATATTTATTAATAATTTACTTCATTAAAATTAATCTACATTATAAATAAATATTTAATAAATTAGCGATATGATTTAGTATTATGTTAATGTAGATTTCCGATCATATAGATTTTGCTTGATCTTGATGTAGCACAATGAATAACAAAATCTTCATATTCATTACTTAAAAACTTTCAAAGATCAGTGTAACAATTATCATTATTCTTCTTCTTTCATCTAATCCACTTTTGGTGACTTTTTTCTCTCTCAAAATTCTAGCATCATCATATATTTAATCAAGTTGTAATATTGACTCAAAAATATTTTCTTACGCGATTATTATTTTATTATGATATTTTTTTTTTCAACACCTCTCTAAAGACTGTCTTAGAAATGGAACCACTTAATAAGAAAATACAATTATAATTAAACTATTGAGAAAATTATAAATCATAAAAAATCATAAAGATCGACACGAAAAAATGCTAATATATAACCATTTTCCGTATCTATAAGCAGTGATATCTTATTAGGAAAAGACATCATTTTATTTTATATAAAATATTCTAAAAAAAATTTGTAGTATTTTAAGAAGTGTGGTACAAAGAAAATATCAAGACTAATTCATAATTTATGTTTTATCTCGTATAGTTTGCAATATTTTCAATCAGGGGGCGGATCCATGGAGTCTAATGGGGGGTGGGGTGGGGCTTATATATATATAGACACACACACACACGACACTTTTATTTCCAGAGACCGTCTGACATTTTGAAATGCCCTAGACGCTTTGTAAACTATTTTATGATATATAAATACCATCAAGAAAGAATTTTTAAGAATACAAATTGTTTATTTGGACCATCAAATGGTGCGGTAATTATTTTTTTTATTTTATTTATTGTAATAGCATAACTTCTAATTCAAAACAGTTGCAGTGTCCAATATCTTGTAGACTATATACAGTGTACATGAATTAACTTGTGATTGTTCTATTCTATCCGGTTACACGAATAGGAGCAAAAGTCTGTGACCATACGAGATTTTTTGCAGACAAGTTGAACAAGACATGCATCATCCCAAGGTTTGTGTTTTGTCTGCCAATTATAGGAGTGTGAGTATCGTTGTTGGAAGCACTACTAGATTCCTATTAATTTCTTTTATGCGGCAGCTTGTTGCAAATTCAAATTTATCAACTTCCCTGAAAATCCGTGTCTGAAATCAAGGACCAAAGAAAGCACTCTTCGACGTTCAACCACTTTTGGTAATTATGTGCGCTTTGTACGGGTACGTCCGTTATTTTTCCGTTTGCAAACGTCTTTATGTGGTCTTTCATTTTTTTCTTTGATTTTTTTCATGAATGCATTGACCTTACATGATTGAATGTATGGCTGGGACCTACAATATCAGATCTTTTGATGATAATTATGTTTGCCTCATTCGTCACCTGAACTTGTACAAGGTTAAGAATGACTCTAGTGCAGATGTGTGCGGCATGACCCTCAAGACGTCCTACTAAGCCTTTACCTGATTGTTTTGGTTGAACCTCGGATTCTCTCTCCAGTTCGTCAAACCTTTTTGGAGTCCTATTTAAGAAGCTTGTGTGGTATTGTTTGAAAAAATATGTAAGTGTGGAACCGACACATACTTTCTGTTTAAGTGAGGCATTCATTGACTCCGCACATTGTGTGTTCCTCATCATAACAAAGAATTGGCCCCGAAAAAATGATTCTTCCCATTGACTGCATTTTTCGTAAAGATCAGGTAGGTATGGATCGTCTATAAAACCAAATTTAGCAATCATTCCAGACCATCTATTCAAATTAAGGTACGGAGCAAGGCATATTCATTAAATTAGAAAATTGTGACGAGAAGTCCGGCTTTTTTTATATTTGATTCCACATTACTCGAAATATTCCAGCAACAAAGCCGATGGACTGCTTCTAGAAACACAATCCTAATCGTTGCGCGCAATGAGCTGTCTTGATCTGTCAAAACAACTTTGGGTGGCTTTCCTCCCATGAATTCTTGCAAAATTTGCAGCAACCACGTGTATTGTTGAGTCATCTCCTTGTACATAATAGCAACTCCAAAAATACATATGCACAAATGGGAGTTGACTCCGGAGAACAACACTACTGAAAAACAATATATGTTGATCTTGTAGGTGTTGTCAAATAGTAAGACATCACCAAACTCCTCATACTCGGCTTTTGATATTCATTCGTACCAAAATATTCTGGTTAGAGCTCCACCTTGATCGATACCGTTTTTATATTCGAGTGTTTTGTTTTTCAACTTCATTCTGTCAAGTAGACCCAACAAAGTATACTCATCCCTTTATTCAATCTGTTTCAAACTTTCACCATTCAGGTAGTTGTACGCGTCTTTCCTATTTAATACGTCTGTTGCACCGCCTCCACCAAGATGTTCCAGATTTTCCAGAACTTGACTAGGTTTGCACCCAAACATGGGTCATCGTATCCAAAATTATCTTTGTTGTTGGGGTCAATATTGTGCACCCAATTTTCCAACATTTAAATGAATTTGATGAGTAAATTTCAGGCCAACGAAAATTTCAATACAACCTAAGATAGAATTGGAACGAAGAATATGGTTAGTATTAGAGGTTTTCATACTGTGATTGTGCTTGGGCTTGAAGGCAGACACTATTTATCTTCCAGTAGAACGATTGAGAGCAACACGAAATAGAGCACGACATCGACACCGCATGTCTGGTCTATGACCACGCAAATCGATCGCTTTCATCAATTCTCTCCTTACGGTGGCCCTCTCGAGAGCAAACCCGTACGCTATTCAAAATAATACTGTGTATCGGTTTCATAGAGTTCTTGAGAATGTCAAATCCAGAGAGTTGCACGAAACTTTGATAATGCGCACCTGCTTCGTGTGCATCAACAAATGTTAATGTTGTGAATCGTTGAATGAGTTGCAAACTTTCATCGTCCGTGTCACAATTGTTCCCTTCCCGGTTTGAAGTTGAAACACTTTCTTCCGTCTTAGTTGACGAGGCTGAATCTTTCTCGCCGTTGTTGTTCTGTAATTCATCACCGTTGTTGTGCTCTAACTCATCTCCGTTGTTGCACTCTAAATCGAATAATGCAATTTATATTAATCAAGAATATTTCGACAAACCCCTAATTATTCAAATAATAGCACAATTATAAATTGAAAATTTTCGACAAAAACCCAACATATTCAATTAATGAGATACATGATTCATCAAAATTCAACATCCTTAATGCAGCGGTTATTTCGTCGGGTCGATTACAAGCTATACAAATTCTAGTCAAACTTAGAAAATGTCAACGATAGGAGCGGAGAGAGAGTTGTTGAAAAGATGAAGTCATATAAGCATAATGAAGTCATTTCAGATAAGTTTATTAATCTTATTTTTTAAATTTGAATTTTGAATAATAAGGGCATTTAGGAAAATACACAATCAAAATTTTATTAAATATTTGTTTTTGGACACATGGCGGCCATTGAGACCCTACCTGACATCAGACATATTTTAGCGATCGGACGCTAGAAAGGCCCTAGTTGGTGTGAGGCAAACAAATAGAATTACAACTTTCATGTTTTGCATTTTTGAAATTCGAACTAGATCATTGTCAAAATTCATAGAAATATCTTAAAAACGGAGAGTGAACTTTTGAAAATAGAGTAGAAAATAGAGGTAGTGCACCAATTTATACCATTTTTATCACAAGTGTTAAATTAAATTTCAAATTTCAATCATTCAAGTTTCTAAAATCCAACAAATAGAGTTATAACTTCAATGTTTTGATTTTTTGAATTCAAATTAGATCAGTGTCAATATTTACTGTAAAAATCTTGAAAAAGGGGAACTTTTGAATATTGGGCGTGTTTTATTCATGGAATTTTACCAAATAAAAAAAATGTGGGGTATTGTTGCAATATGAACATGTAGAGGACTTTTAGCAAGAAAAAAAAAATAAGCTGGTCATTTTTACTAATAAAATTCAATCCTAGGGACTTCTAGCATATTGCACTAAAGAAATAAAGATTAAGTAATATGTTTACCATATAAAAAACTATGTCATGAAGAGAGATTTAATGGAAAATAAAGATTACAATTTACAAAATATAGTTACCATACATACAAAAAGCTAATAGTGATCAACGAACGAACGCATGAAATTTACTCTTCCTAGACAATCTACAATTAGATTTATAAAGATTTATGACCATAATTAACAACTATGTTGTTGTATCCAAGATAAAAAAAAATTCTATATATAAGACTCTCGAAACCATACCATACTAAGCAGAAAACATAAAATTGTTGAATAATTGATCTATCATAATTGTGAGGTTGAGACATAATAATTAAATAAAAAGATGGCCAATTTTCTTCGGTGCAATTGCTTTTCATACGTGTGCCTCTTGTTGTAGAACATGCTCTTAATTATCAATGCCGTGCTTGCAGGTAGTACTAATTATGTGGAACTTGTTTGTTCCGAGGATACAGACCAAGCTTTTTGCAGGAGCATTCTAACATCGGATCCTAGTTTCCAGAACGCAAACTTTACCGGGTTGGCGAACATTTCAATAACCTATGCATCCCGGAGTGCCAATGCTACTGCAACCAAGATTCAGTCCCTCGCGCGGTTGGAAAAGGATCCATACTATGAAGGAGCTATTAATTCTCTGACATTAGCACCAGGAGATTTAAAGAGTGGACAATAACTTCTACTTAATTTAGACGGAGGGCGCGTGAATAGCGAAGCTATTTCTTGTCAAAATATGTTCAAGAGTCGATCCCCACTCACAAGGGAGAATTATCTCTTGGCGCAGCTCGGTGAAATAATTGTAATTATTTCAGATAAGTTAGACCCTAGTGGCACATATACGTGGAACTTATAAGCTCCAGCTTGTTCAATAAATTGTTCGAATAAAACTTTGATTTCCATTCAACGTGAAATTATTGAAGAATATATGAAGATCTATGGATATCCAATTTATTTTTTAAATTAATATTTGATCCAAATAAAAAAGTTTGAGAGAAAAAATTATACATGCCTTGGCAAGCTAGCCTTGTATTAAGCGGCATTAAATCCAAATAATTACCTTAAGATCACCACCGAGTTGCTCCATCGGTGGACTTTACAAGTTGTTCAAAAGCATGTTCGAATAATTTACAAATTTTTCATCGTCTTCTTACCACATCATAAGAAACAATATTTTTTCATCTATAGAAGAATCGAAGTAAGAAGGAAGTTTTATAAGAAAAGTTCACATACGAAGAGTCAAGATGGTTGTTCTTCTACTAAATTGATCGAACCTTTAATGTCCCGAAAGGCTGAAAACCCTAAACTCCATTGAGTTTCTTTAGTGTGTAGCCTTTTTTTTTTTTTTTTTTTTAATCTTACGTTACAGATAACGAAATTCAATTCCAAATTAAAAGTATACATTAAGATACAACATGAAATATAAAATTTATCTTTGAGATTATATTGAGTCAGTTGTTTCTTCTTTTTTCTTCTAGTTCTAATATTTCTAAATAGAATGAATCCCGAAAGATGCATTACCAGAATAATCATCAGAGTGCCAAATAGTTAGATTAATTATAATAGTATAACAATATTAATATTATTATGAATTCTTGGAGGTTATGGATGACCACCATTACAGTCTATATTACCTCCACCATTATTCATCATTAAGGTCTTGTAACTCATGACCTTTGACTAACTTTTTTACACCTATAAATTAGGTGCAATGTATTGTATTTTACACACTTGAAGATATGGAATAACATATTACATATATTCCCTACCGTTTTCTCTAATTCTATATTCTTTATTAGTTTCTCAACACATTATCAGCTCGATAATAAATCAATAGAAAGAAAACTCGAAGTTCATATATTTCAGGCTCGAAGCCTAGTTTAAATATGAAGCCTTGAAAGATTATGTGGAGGCATATCAAATATAAAGGCTTGAGGCCTAGATTAAATTTGAAGACTAGAAGTCTCGATTAAATATGTTGGTGATAATATAATTATAGTTAAAAAAGAAAGAAATAAAACTCAGGCTGAGGCGCGAATATCTCGCTCTCTTTAAGGAGATTCAATTCTACTCCAGCAAGTAATTTTCACCGGTCCAACAGTAATCTCTCGACTTCTCCCCTGCAGAATGCAACAACTTGACAACTTCGTATGACTCAAATGAACTCTGGACAAGTTGTTGAGTCCAAAGTTTCACCACAAGAACACATTCCTTCAAATAGAAAAACTCTCTTTGTGTGTGTACATGTGTGTATGGAGAAAAGTTTGTATCTCACAACAAGGCTTTGGTACCTATTTATAGGGCTAGATGATTATGTCTCTATTAATAAGAATTAGTAGAGCAATTAAGATTATACGTTACTAATTTAAATATGGCAATAATTGCAAAATTTATGGCAATATTAATCACACGTTATATGTAATGGCTGCCAAACATATTGTATAGTTGAGATATTCAAAGGCCACAAATAATTAATTTAATATTAAAATGCCCAGACACT
This sequence comes from Erythranthe guttata, assembly GCF_000504015.1. The sequence continues at coordinate 87,489 of NW_012193807.1, read as the reverse complement.
AACAACCCCCCCCTCATTTTAATATTAAATGTGAAGAGAGTTTACCAATTGAAGGGAGATTATTATAGTGAACTTGTGATGTACATTGAACCTCCATTTACCAAAACAACAATCTTTACACCGGAGTCAGTAGTAGTTTCAGACTTGAACTATGACTACTTGAGGGAAATAAAGAACAACTGCTCATACATAACAATCAAGGTGTTGACATAAGCTTTACTAGCCATCACATTATGGCCTTGTGCTATCCAGATTTCGTAAGTGTTTTTTGAGAATAAGCCCCATTCTCATAGGAAATGGCCTACTTCCACACTCATATAGGTGAATTCTATCAAGGGGATACCTGTAATTTTAACACCCCACTCGTAAGAGCTATAAATGTTCATTAAGAGCTAATAAACTCAACCTCCACAATTCATTACAGGAAGAATGCACTCATATCACATCATAGGGAGAGATCATAGAAAGATGATCAAAAGTGCATTTCATAACAAGTCATCACATGATTCGTTTTTCCCATTGAACCTGGTCGTAGGATCTCTATTTCACAAGTTGGGTTTCCTCATACATGGCTTATGATTGTAAGGGCTTCAATCCCATCCCGCTCGATGTGCTCCAGACCTTTTCTCTTGCTAAAGCCTTAGTTAATGGATCTGCAAGATTATGACCAAATTTAATGGTATTTGTTAACTCAACCAACGTTCTATTTTTTTATTTCCGCTACACCATTAGATGATGGAGAATATGGTGGAGTAGATTCATAAATTATTCCCAATGATTTAACGAAAGAATTGAATTCATCGAAATCATGTTCTCGGCCTCTATCACTTCTAATTCTTTTTATTTTCTTTCTGAATTGATTTTCAGTCTCATGGAGATAATTTTTAAAATTCTCAAAGACGTGGCTTTTATTTTTCATCAAATAAACATATGTGTATTTGTGGAAATCATCAATAAAAGTCACAAAATAACGATTTCCTCCACGAGTTAAATTCCCCAGCAGTTCACAAACATTAGTGTGAATTAATTCTAACAATTTAGGTTGCTCTTACTAAACTGAGATGGGGCTTCTTTGTAATTTTAGCTTTACTACAAGCTTCAGATTTTTCAAATTTTTTTTTAATCATTAGGATTAATCTTAAACTACTCATGATTCCCAAATAACGGCTATTAATGTGACATAAACGAGCATGCAAAAAAATTGTAGAAGAGAGCATATAAACATAAAGATACTTTGTTCATCTCAATTTAATTTAAACATCGCATCACATGCATAACTCTTTCTCGTAATTAAATATTGATCATATTCCATGATCTGTTTGAAGCCACCTTTGTTGAGAAGATAACTAGACATTAAGTTCTTCCTCATAAAAGGAGTATGAAACACATCTTTCAAAGTCAATACCCTTCCTGAGGTTGACTTCAACTCAACCTCTCCCATTCCAAGCACTTGGGTGGTATGTGAATCACCAAGCAAAATAGTTCTAGGTTCCTCAAAAGGAGTATATATACACCCTGAACAAATTTTTGTCATAACAAACGTGACGATTTGCACCAGAATTAGCCACCACCCATCAACACTTTCACTCATGTTAATGTCACTAATAATAGCCACAAATGGCTCTTCGGTTACATTAGCATGCGAAGCAGCCTCTTGTTTCCGAAATTTGCAAAATCGAGCAATATGCCCACTCTAGCTGCAAACATAACATGATCTCGGATTTTGTTGATTATGTTGATGTGCTTGGTTATTATGACCAAAAAATTTCTTGGGAGATCCACCATTAGTTTTCTTAAAGAACTTATTTTTGTGAGTGGATGCAACATTATTTGATGAAATTAAGTTTATCTTTGTTGTGATGGGTTGTGAAGTGCTCTCAACTACTGGTTGCATTAGTGCATCTTGGCCTCTTGCTTATTCCTCCACTCGGATTCGTATTATCAGTGTCTCGAGAGAAGTTTCCGTTTGTTTGTGGCGCATAGTTTTTTGAAATTCTCGCCATGAAGGTGGACGTTTATCAACTATTCCACAAAGAATAAGATTATCTCCTATTTCGATTTCCTCTGACCGAAGCTCTCCAACGATCATTATAAAATCTTGGGCTTGGTCTACCACTAATTTGTTGTCTACCATTTGAAACCTAAAAAAATTGCTAGCTGCATATTTTTTTGCACCTACCTCCTCTGTGTCATATTTACTCTGCAACAGTTTCCATATTTTCTTTGCAGTAGTGTAGGTTGTATCATAATAATCATAGAAATTATTATTTAGACAGTTAAGAAGATAATACCGACACTTGAATGTATCATTATTGTAACTCTCCACTTTCTATATGTGGATAGCATACTCTTCCTCATTCATATTGGTATCATCCACTTTGTTCGGATTCTTCTCCGTAAGAACCTAGAAGACTTTGAGCAGGCTTATGTAGAAAAGGACTTTTCCCTTTTATCTCTTGAAGTGGGTACCATTAAATCAAAATGGCTTGTTGAGATCTCCAACGATGACATCCACTTGTTTTTCAACAATCACCATTGATTATCCATAAAATTGTTGGTGATAATACAATTATAGTTGAAAAACAATGAAATAAAACTCAGGCTGAGGTGCAGATATCTCGCTCTCTTTAAGGAGATTCAAGCCAACTGCAGAAAGTAATTTTCACCGGTCCAGCAATAAAATCTCGACTTGTCCCCTGCAAGATACAACCGCCCGACAACGCCGTATGACTCAAACGAACTCTGGACAAGTTGTTGAGTCCAAAGCTTCACCACAAGAATGCCTTCCTTCAAATAGCAAAACTCTCTTTCCGTTTGCATATCTGTGTATGGAGAAAGTTTGTATCTCACAGCAAGGCTTTGGTACCTATTTATTGGGCCAGATGATTCTCTCTGTGTTAATAAAAATTAATGGGCAATTAAGATTATACGTTACCAATTTAAATGTTGAAATAACTCCAAGAGTTATGGCAATATTAATACTACAGTTATATGTAATGGCTGTCAAACATATTGTATAATGGAGATATTCAAATGCCACAAATAATTAAGTTAATATTAAAATGCCCTGAGAGCAACAGAATATATTAAACTCAAGGTCTAAGTGATGATATAGAGAATTGAATATTTGAGTTAATGGGTATTACCCACTCAAGGTACTATTATTTTATGATTAAGTATCAATTATAGGGCTTAAGACCCCAAATCAAGTACATAAATTCAAGGTATAAAACTTAAACCTTGAGATTTGAATGTACTCAAAATAAGTATCCATTTGTGATGCAATGATATCAAAAATATCATGAAACTTGTAGGTATCTATGATATTGTTCAAGAAGACACTGTGATAATTGGGTTGTTGAAATTGAGATCCATTACATGTCTTGAAGACACAAAATATTTTATCCGGTTAATATGTGTCTTGAGGAAGCAAACCGAATATTTCACATTGAAACGATGTCTAAAAGACACGAGCAAAGTATCTTTGTATCTTAAAGATACAAGTAAAAGATATGGTGGCATATATCTTGAACACATAAGTAAAAGTAACATATGATATAGTTACTTTTAAATATATTTAAGAGAAAATATTCTCTAATTTATGGATCTATATTATGATCATGAAGTGGCATCTTAAAAACTCAAGTTGCACTCTTAGCAAAATAAAGAATTCTAATAGCATATCGTACTATAATACGAGTTGTGAGCTAATACAAAACTCGTTCAATTGTTGTTATTCTTTGAAAGTGAAAAAAACAATATTAAAAATTCGAAGAGATATATTGGCATGAATAGCTATCATGGTGCTCAAGCTTATAGTTGGCAACCAACTTTGTCGGATAATGGTTGGAAACCAACTTTGTCGGATAAATAATAGGTGGTTGGTTGGTGTTAAAATTTGAGTCCACAAATGAACTTTGTGATATGGGTCAATTTTTAAATTCTGGCAGCCCAACTCAAGGAATTTGGGCCCAAACAACTTAAGCTCACTACCCAAGTCAGACCCGATCTTGACCATCCATTCCGTGTAATTGATCCTGGACGTTCATTTACTCTTTTTTAACCTCACTCTCAAGCCATAGCAGCCCATTCTCGTATGCGCCGTGTCTCTCTCTTCTTGTCCCCCTCTCTCCCCACAATACTTCGTCATCCATTGTCGTTTTCCGGCGACACTGTCGCAGGCCTTGCCGGAAAATGGATGTCCTTGTCGCCGCAACACATTTAATAATGCGGACCGTTGAATCTGAGTGTATATATACTATGGTGAGAGAGAGAAAAGGCAACTTTACCTTTAATTCACGCCGAGTGTTTTCACCTCCAATCTTTTTTTGTGAGTGCTCGAGATCTCTCAGTCTGAGGACAACTAGGGTTTGTGTTGAGTGTCGAGGGTGAGTTGTGACTAAGTTGACTGTGCATGTGTTGGTGAGTCAACTCAGTGTGAGTTTTGGGTAGATCTAGGGTGTTGGGTGAGTTGCAGGTGCTTGGTGCTTATTTGCGTTTTGGAGTTGCTACCAAAACTTCAATCTTCTGGACTAAATACTGGAAAAGGGAACTAAGTTGTTTGTCTACACCATGGTAGTTAATCTCGCGATATACCGCGATATATATCGCGATACGGTATGGTTCCAATCAAAACGATACAACTCGGGTTATGTATCGCCGATTGATAAATGCCGTTAAATATCGCGAGATATCGTATCGTATCGCTGTATCACGATACGATACGATATTGACGATATTAGTCAACCTTTAAAAAAATGAAAAAAACGAAAAAAAAAAAAGAAGAAATGCAGTCAACTACTCTGAAAAACGATTTAGAACAGATTTCTTCAATATCCCAACCCTAATTCACATTTTGCTCTTCAATTTCTTCACCAACCCTCACAATATTACAACCCTAAATTCAATTTCTATAGATTCTTGCGATTCAAGACCAATTCGAGGCGTTTGTTTGCTAGATTTTGCGATTGATGATGATGAATGCAATCGTTTAAAATTGGTAGATGATGACGATTTAAGTGACATTGATCTTCAAAATTATGAGATATCGATTATTTTAGAAATTAGGTATTGGGATTTGAACTTAGGGACAATTTGGTTAAGCTTATTTTACACAGTTGATAAACTCCTACATCTGATAAGTTGTTTTAAGTGCTGATAAGTTGTTACGTGTTACTTTTAAAATTATTTGTTTCAAGTGTTTGGATAGTGATCTTACAAGCTATTTTACTCATTATATGACCTTAAATAAATAGGTGGGTAAAAGTACTATTTTAAAAAATCTTATTTGCTCTCGAGTAGCCTATAATATTTTGACTTTTTAAGATCTTTTAAAAAAATTACCTAACACACTAGAATAACTCTTAAACATCTTATAAGCTCGTTTTAACGTCTTATAAGCCTAGCCAAACACCTCTTAGATGATGTTATTTGATGAACATATATGATTTTTGTCATATTTTATAATATGATGTTGAAACTTGAATTTATACCTATTTTGAAATAAGTAGTTATATTAAATTTTACATATTTATAATATTTTTATAATGTAGATATATATTTTTTACTAATTTAATAGTTGGTTAAATATCTTACGATACGGTACGATAACGATACGATACGAGACATGGAGAAAAACGATACGAGATATTTTTACGATCCGATAACCATGGTCTACACATACAACTCTAAGCTTGAATTATTTTGCATTCTATCTTTCCCTCTTTCTGTAACTACGGATCTATGGCTAGGACTACTGGAACTTATACTTAACAGTTGTTATTATCGGCCATCTATTTTTTATATTCTAACAATAATAAGATGTTTTTAAAAAAAAATTCAAAAGATATTCAAAATTTTGGAAAAACTTATGTTAGTAAAAATGTTAACTTTAAAATTAAGAGTTTTTTTTTTATTTATTAAACTTCTACAATAAGTAAATATATAACAAAGTATATGAAATAAGAATTATAAAAAGTAGAAATAGTACGGAGAGATTTATAAATTTGTGTTTGGAGTTTTTGAGTTTTTACTTCTTTTATATATTAGTTTAATATTAAAAAAATAAGAATCACAATTAAATATTTATATTAAAAAAGTTGGTTGGCCGATATTACCTGACCAACCGATGTTTGAGTAAACTGAAACCGACCGACCTATTTATATATGGATAGGTTAAAATTACCGGTTCGACAACAAAATTATCGACCGAAAAAAATTATCGAACGCCGATAAAACCGATCCATGCCCAACCCTATCTACCAGACCTTTATGATTTTATTTACTATGAATTATTTAATGCAGTTAATTTTGGTGCAGTAATTGATTTTCTTGTAAATTCTTATTTATTAGCAAATTGTTGGAAATACCATCAGTACCATAGTAGAGCACTAGATATATATGGCTACTGATTTTAGCTTATTGCAACTTTTCCCCTTGTTGGGCGGCTACTCTTCGCTGTTGCTGATTTTACATCAAGTTTTTTGTGTGTATATAATATTGCAGGGTTGGGCCTAAGTTGCTTTTATCGTTGTTTTTTGTATGTATAATTTATTATAAATAATAGTTAATCAATCAACTCATATAGTTGAGCAAATAATTTCCAACGTTGTTTTTAATTTACTCAAAAATCAAAACATATACCAAATAATACTAATCAAATAGAGAAGCCCTTGTCAATTCTATGCGAACAGAACAAACCCTCTGTGATATAAATACAAATAAGTTTAAAAAAAAATATAAATACTCAGTGGTTCAATAAGTTTTAAAAAATATAAATACTCACCGATTCAATACTTCCAAGTTCCAAACATTTATTATTAATTATTATATTCAACAATCGAAAATATAAAGTATTGAATTAATCTAAATAAATGCATGACTTAATACAAACTCACTTATGATATTAAAATCAATAGTGTGAAAAATACGAATGAAGAATAAAATAAGATGTTTATAAAAAAAATGATTATAACTCATTTTAATTAACTTAAATTGATTAACCTCAATTATTGAAAAAAACTTATTAAAATAATTGATTATTTTATCATAAAAATAGTAAAATATAATTCTTAAAAATTGTAAGATTTGAATCGATTAAGCTCAAGTTCTTTCGATCCGTAAATTTTATTCAAGCATTTAAATTAATTAAACTCAACTAATTGACAATGACGTATTAATCAAATTAGTGGAGTGCTATAATATGATAGTGGTGATACTATATATATAGCGTTTTATTTAAACATTTATAATTTGTTAAGGACACTAAAATAACTATATCATTTATAGATAGATATGTAATTGATACGGCATATCATTTTCTTCTTATACTGAACAAGAAACTGAGTTCGAAGCATGTTCGAAACAACAATCTTAGATAAACAGATGGAGAAAACGAACAACAATTGAATGGATATTCTGTTTTAATGTGGAATTGAAGAAACGAAAATGGATCGTTTAAATTATTGTAAAATTGTGATGAAGGAAAGCAAGATAATTAGTAGTAGGTACCAATACTCGGCGATTTGGGTTTGGCATTATATTCAATGGCAGTCTCCAAACATCAATTCCGGCAATATATCGGACAATATTTCCTCAAGCTTCGGCTCGGCTTCCAATGGGATTCACTTTCTTTTGCCTTTTTACCCCTTCCAGTATTCCTCCGTCCGCGGGGAAGCTGAATATTATATTGCAATATAATTTGTATGTAGATGGAGGAGGATGAGAAAGCAAAATGCAGCAACAAGAAATATATAGGGCAAATCTGTGGGGACAAAAATGACATTTCACTAATGGGATCAAATAATAAAAAATAAAAAAAATAAAAATTAAGAAAAAGACATGAGGCCAAAAGTTTACAGAATCCTTTGAGCTAATTTTTGCTATTTTAAATGTTGCTTTTATTTGGGTTGCAATACAAATACGGGAGTAATAAGTGAAACGAAAGGCATGATATATATATGACAAGTATACAGATCAAATCTCTCTCTCTCTCTCTCTGTGTTCTAGTTTACAAATCAATCGAAAAATCCATAAAAATACAGAAGATAATTGTTTACGATATCACAAACAAGGAAGATTAGGTAGTTAATTATTTTCACGATTTGACGATGGATCGGAAGATTAGAAAGTACATAACCCTTGTGGTCCATATATATGATAGATATTAATGCACTATGTCTATATATATAAACCAAGTTGTACGTATAATTTCTCTCCCACTATTATATTATTTTCTCAATTCCATCCAAATTGTTTTGCTTGCTTTTCGTAATTAGTTGACGGCGGCGGAGAACACTCAATTTGTGTCTTCCTTCCCTCTCTTTTTATGCTGGTAATTATTAGTAGCTTTATTTAGACTATATATAATTATTTGATTTTTTTTTTCTTCTTTCTGAATTTTATCTGAAATTTGTTTATATTTGCTTCCATTGTCTCAGAAACGAATAAAAACAAGCTTGTTGTCATCTCTTATAACCTCCTTTGCTGACACTTGAGTTGTCGAGGCCCGTTGCGTTCATTGCCGACATTGATTAGCGGTTACGAACTAGTCGAAAAGTTTTTCAAACAACAAGAGGTACGTAACCTTTTTTTCTTCTTTTTCCTTCACTAAATAATGTCCATTAATAATTTTCATGAGAAATAAAATTCTTGTGAGTCAATGCTTGTGTCAATGTAGTATTTTGTATGCTAATAATGTGTTGATTTATTTATAAAATATTATTATAATAATTGGTTTGCTGCATGTGTGGGTTTATTCACTTATTTTATAAAGGGGCAAAATTCATTTCCATCCCTGTCTTTTTACACTATATTCAAATTAGTCCTCGTCTTTTTCAATTCACATCAATTTCATCCCTTAGTTATTCTTTAAAGAATAAATTCTGATTAAAAAATGGATTTGAATAAAATACCCCTGAATCCTACAATTAATTTATTTGAGTAGAATCTTATAAATTTTCATTAAATTAGTTGTGTCGAATATTTTTTATTATTTATTTTGCCAAATACTTTATATATATATTTAGTTCACTCAATATTATATATTTAACTAAATTTATTTCTTTACAATGAGATTGAACACCTCGACATATTCGTTTAAATTAAGTTTTTGTTTAGAAATAAGTAACTTAATAATTACGATCTTGAAACTAAATCTATATTACATTTCAAAACTTAATAATTATGATTTTATTTATGGCGAATAGTAAACATATTGTTTAAGGGTATTTTGGTCATACTGTATTATGTTAACATAAATATATTGCCAAAACGTGATCAAGGGATGAAACTGAAATTAATTGCAAACACAAGGACTAATTTGATTTTGAAGGGAAAATTCAGGGGTCAAAAAGAATTTTACCCTAGTATAAAGGGATATTATGTATGTGTTTGGTAGAAAAGGGTGGTGGAAAATGCGCGTATCTGTTCCGTTTTTGCTTTTGTTTTGTTCTTTTTCTTTTTTCTTTTTTGAGTAACGCATATCTGTTCCGTTTTACTACTTTATTGGTTTTTCCTTTTTCTTTATTTATTTTTATTTTTACAGAAAAATGCTAAAAAAGTCCTATTTAAAAATTTCTATTACCAACAAATTCCAAAATTTATTATTGTATCTAAAAAGTTCAAAAATTAAAATATTAATACTAATTTAGCCAATTAGTAATTTTCAACTAATCCTATTAAACTATTTTATTTTAAGGACTAGATTATTCTTCAATATGTATAATAGATCATCTTCCACTTTTATATTACTTGTGATTTCGGACAATAATATTTATTGGTATTATATATTACAATATGCTAATTTTGATAATGAATTAATTATTTTTTTATGTTGTTATCCTTATTACCATTGAATTATTTCACACTAAATTTCATTAACCAATAAAGTAATTTACATGGATAGAATTAGGGAGATGATTAATTTTGTTATATTTATCATGTATTATATATCATATTATTTGATAATGAATTAATTTTTTTCTTTTTTTTATATTGTTATCCTTATTACCCTTAAATTATTTCACACTAAACTTCATTAACCAATAAAATAAGTTACATAGAGAAAATTAGAGAGATTCGTGATTAATTTGTTAAAATTATTTTCTTAAAATTCACTCATATTTATGTATCCTTTTTAATATTCAAGTTGAAGCCTGAGTGTCAATTAATTTAAAAGAGAATTAGCGATTCGTAATAATAAATCATGATTACATCTTTTTTTAATCGAAAATAATTAATTTAGAATGTATGTTATCTAAGAAAAATAGTAGTTATGTTTCTTTATTATGAAAAAACAAAAGAAAAGAAAGAAAGACAGAAAAGAGTAGTTCATATTTTTTTCCGAATTGTTGGATTTTGACTTTTTTTTTTTTTTTTTTCTTTTTTTTGTTTTTGTTTTTGTTTTGCTGAAAGGGTAGAGATACTCGAAGCTGTTACTATCTATTTTCCATATGGAAATGATTCATCCATGTGTTTCAGCAGCATCAACTACTGATAATGATGATAATAATACGTCACCCTCTTTAATCGACATCCATGTGGACGTCGAGGAATTTTCCCCTATGCCGGTTCCTTCGTTAACACAAAGTAGTGTTGACTTTGATGGTGCCCCCAACTTGTCTTCCTTCTCCCTTTCTCAATATTCTTCCATTATTGCATTTCCACCATCTGAAATCAACATGACACAACCATCAAACAACAACCACCACCCGAGATTTCGGCCGACCGTCGTCCTGGCAGCAATAACGGGCTTCATAATAAGTATCATAATAACAACTACACTGTTGGGGGCCTTCCTGCTTGTCATTAACAAGAAAGGAAAAACGAATAGAAATATTCCTCTTGAGTGCGAAATAATCATTTCAGTTTCAAAGGATGGACGTAAGTCCAACTTTACAACTGTGACTGATGCGGTGAAAGCATCCCCAAATTACAGCCAGCTCAGAGTGTGCATCCACATCGGAGAAGGCGAATACAACGAAATAGTCACGATTGGTCACGAAAAAACCAATCTCGTTTTGATTGGAGAAGGAATTGGGAAAACAACTCTATCTTCAAATGCATCCAACAAATATGGATCATCGGCCGCTGCAACATTAAGTAATGCATGCACACTCTTATCAACTTTAGTACTTCACTCTTACGTACACATATCAACTTTATTAATCAATATATTATGCGCAGGAGTAATCGGGGGTGAGTTCTTGGCTCAAGACATGACCATCAGAAATGGAGGACTACATAATGGAGTTGCGGTTGATAGCTCGGGCCGAGCTTCGGTCTTTTTCAGATGTAAACTACAGGGAGCCGCTGATGTGACTCTGAGTATAGATGGGGATCTACATTTCTACCGCGAATGCCATTTTTATGGTAAAAAGAATTTGGTTGTGGGATTGGCTCGTGCATTCTTCCAGAAATGCCAGTTTTACCTTGAGAAATCACATCCACAAGGAAAGATTGTGTTCTTCAGTCAATCTTCTCATATTTCAGCATACAAATTCGGCTTCGTATTTCACCTTTGTGAATTTTACGTCCTCAATAAATCAGAAACAGAAGTAGAAACAGCTTTCATAGGGAGTTCGTTGGGAAATTATACATTTTACGTAATTATGGAGTCATACTTGGATCCAACTGTAACTGGATACTTCCTTGGTACACCTCCGAACGTTACCTACTATGCCACTTTTCGCAACGTAGGACCCGGTGCAACAAAGGCGAATGTACCACAATTTGTCCATGTACTCGGAAGTGTGGAGGCTGCTTCCCATTATTCCTTGAGACGGTTTCTACTCGGAGATAATTGGATAACCAAAGCGGTTGACTACGATTTAGATATAGTGGAATGACACTTTGAAATTGATCTCTTACATTTATTTATTATCCTGTAAAAGTAGATGAATAATATATTACATTTAATGTTCTCATCTCGTCTCTTCATATATATATATATATATATATATATATATATATATATATATATGAAGTAAAATAAAATAGCACCTGTTTGTATGTGAAATTCTCTTATAAAACTTCCTTCTTAATTCGATTCTTCAACGGAGGAAAAATATTGTTTCTTATGTTGTGGTAAGAAGACGATGAAAAATTTGTAATTCGAATATGCTTTTGAACAACTTACAAAGTCCACCGATTGAGCAACTCGGTGGTGATCTTAAGGTAGTTATTGGATTTAATGCCGCTTAATGCAATGCTAGCTTGCCAATGCACGTATAAAATTTTCACTCAATTTTTTTTTATTTAGATAAAATATTAATTTAAAAAATAAATTGGATATGCATATATCTTCATATATTCTTCAATTATTTCGCGTTGTATGGAAATCAAAGTTTGATTCGAACAATTTATTGAACAAGCTGAAGCTTATAAGTTCGATGTTATGCGCCACTAGGGTCTAACTTATCTGAAATAATTACAATGATTTCACCGAGCTGCGCCAAGAGATAATTCTCCCTTGTGAGTGGGGATCGAGTCTTGAACATATTTTCACAAGAAATAGCTTCGTTATTCACACGCCCTCCGTCTAAATTAAGTAGAAGGTATTGTCCACTCTCTAACTCTCCTGGTGCTGCTGTCAGAGAATCAATAGCTTTTTCATAGTATGTAGCGCATGCCGCGAAATTCGCTTTGCGTCGTGGATCCTTTTCCAACCGCGAGAGGGACTGAATCTTGGCTGCAGTAGCATTGGCACTCCGGGACGCATAGGTTATTGCAATGCTCGCCAACCCGGTTAAGTTTGCATTCTGTGAATGAGGATCCGATGTTAGAATGCTCCTGCAAAAAGCCTTGTCCGTATCCTCGGAACAAACAAGTTCCACATAATTAGTACTACCTGCAGACACTGCATTGATAATTAATAGCATATTCAAGAACAAGAGGCACGCAAATGAAAAGCAATTGCACCAAAGAAAACCGGCCATTTTTTTTTTCATTATGATGTCCTAAACCTCACAATTGTGACAGATTAGTTATTCAACAATTTTATGTCTTCTTCTTGCAATATGGTATGCTATGGTTTAGAGAGTCTTATATATAGACATTTTTATGATCTTGATTACAACAAAATAGTTGTTAATTATGGTCATAAATCTTCATAAATTAGAATTGTAGATTGTCTCATGTAGGAAGAGTAAATTTCATGCGTTCATTCGTTGTTCACTGTTTGCTTTTTGTATGTATGGTAACTATATTTTGTAAATTGTAATCTTTATTTTCCATTTATTCTCTCTTCATGACTTAGTTTTGTTTTTTATAAGGTAAACATATTACGTAATCTTTATTTCTTTAGTGCAATTTGCTAGAAGTCCCTGGGATTGAATTTTATTAATAAAAATGACCAGCTTATTTTTTTGATTTTTCTAAAAGTCCTCCACATATTCATATTACAACAATAGCCCAAAAAAAATATTTGGTAAAAGTCCATGAATAAAACACGCCGAATTTTCAAAAGTTCCCCGTTCTAAGATTTTTGCCGTGAATTTTGACACTCATCTAATTTGAATTAAAAAAACGCAAATCATGAAGGTTATAACTCTATTTGTTGGTGTTAAAATATATATTATATCATTTATATTATATTCATTATCATGGGATTCGATTAGATATGTTAATATATTATATCCATAATTATGGGATTTGATTCGAACGTAATATAGGGATCGGATTTGATTAGGTTTCCTTGTATAGCTTGTTATTTTGTGTATATATACCAATACCTCTATTGAGACGAATACACATTGTTTTCATCTCATTACATTTCGTAACATGGCATTAGATCCAACCACAAACCAAATAAAATTTTTGGTTTTTCTATCGTGACATCCATAACTGGCATTGTGTTTATATTATGTAACCACTGTCGCCCTATCATGAACATCGACGTAGTGGTTTTAGCATTATTTAAAAAAATAAAAAAAATAATAATTCTTTTTCAATAGATCTTTCCGATGTCACTCAACCAATCGACGTAGTGGTCATAGAGTTATTTAAAAAAAAAAAATTCAATACCTCTTTCCAATGTCACTCAACCAATTCCCACAATTCTCGATTGAAAAAATAGTCCTTGTGGATCCAAGGAATGCGTGATTTTCTCAAAGGGCGTAAATTATGGCAGATCGTTATTGGAGATATCACTCAAATTCATTGAAATCATATTCTCGACCTCTATCACTTCTAATTTATTTTATTTCCGAATTGATTTTCAACCTCATAGAGATAGTTTTTAAAATTCTCAAAGACGTGGATTTTATGTTTCGTCAAATAAACATATGTTTATTTGGAGAAATCATCAATAAAATTGATGAAAGAACGATTTCCTCCACGAGCTAAAATTTCCCCCTAGTTCACAAACATCCGTGTGAATTAATTCTAACAATTTGGTTTGTCTTACTACACTGAGATGAAGCTTCTTTGTAATTTTAGCTTTACTACAAGCTTCAGATTTTTCAATTTTTTTTAATCATTAGGATTAATCTTAAACTACTCATGATTCCCACATAACGACTATTAATGTGACATAAACGAGCATGAAAAAATTTTGTAGAAGAGAGCATATAAACAACAAGATACTTTATTCATCTCAATTTAATTTAAACATCCCATCACATGCATAACCCTTACATTATCCACAAATGGCGCTTCGGTTACATTAGCATGCGGAGCAGCCTCTCGTTTCAAAATTTGAAAAATCGAGCAACATGCCCACTCTTGCCGCAAACATAACATGATCTCGGATTTTGTTGATTGTGTTGATGTGCTTGGTTATTATGACCAAAAAATTTCTTGGGAGTTCCACCATTAGTTTTCTTAAAGAATTAATTTCTGTGAGTGGATGCAACATTATTTGATAAAATAGTATACTTTTGTTGTGATGGGTTGTGAAATGCTCTCAACTACTGGCTGCATTAGTGCATCTTGGCTTCTTGCTTCTTGCTCCATTCAAATTCGCATTATTAGTGTCTCGAGAGAAGTTTTCGTTTGCTTGTGGAGTATAGTTTTTTTAAATTCTCGCCATGAAGGTGGGAGCGGAATTCGATAAATCTCCTTCCTCATAATCGATTATATTATCTAAAATCTATGACGATGTCCAATATAATTAATCATAGAAATATTATGGGCACCTATTGAGTGTGATCTATTTCTATGTTCTCTAGTTATATATATCATGGGATCCTATTAATACACAAATTAATCATCCTATATAACAAACATAGAAAAACTAAGAATAATGATAAATTTATCATGTTCAACACAATCATCTATGTTATCTAATTATAGGCCATGATATCACATAAAAACATTTATAACCAAATATAATACACATAGATGAACATGAACATAATAAATTAAATGCAAATTTATGCATGTACAAGTTTCATGTTGTCCAACTATATGTCATGGGTATCACATAAACAAATTAAGCCCAAATATAATAAACATGAATAATACATGCAATCATGCTTATAACAAATATAAACATACATGAACCATAAAACATTAAATAAAGCAATTTAATTTTCCGCTATTATGGTTAAGTTGGGACTCCCGGATTTAGACTCCTTAAAATTAGGAAGTCCAAAAGTCCCCATAAACTCCAGAATTCTCGAATTCCGGGCTGCCCGGAACCGCTGCCCGCTGCCCGATGTCGAGACCCCGCGCAGTTGATAATTCTGGTGTTGTCCTGGAATTTCCAGCCTTGTTCTGAAATTAATATCTCTATCTGTGTAACTCCGATTCACGATCCGAACGGTCGGATGCTACGCCAAGGAGTTAGGAACCTCCGGAAATAATTTCAGCTCGATCCGTCGGTGGATTAGGCCGAGATAACAAAAACGGCACAGTCGCACAAAGAATTCCGAGAACAAAATCTGCTCTATTCTATCTATGTAAATTCTATCTAAAACTCCTCTAGAAAAATTACGAAATATAAAAATATCGTAGGCACACGATATTCCATCAATATCTCGCGATGGAAATGAAAACCGACAAGTAACCACTCACGAGGCAGTGGGATCCATTCACAAAAAAACATAAATAAAATATTCATAACCATAATAGCGGATTTTAAATTCTGCAAAACAAAGTCAGAAACAAAACGCTATATGCAACATATGAATTCTCCGTTTCATGCAACTTTGGACAACATGTGAACCTCAAACGAATTAATCAAAGAAGCTCTGATACCAATTGTTGGGATGTGAAGCCCAGGATTCAATGAAAATTCGCAAGAGGTTCTAGATTAGCCGGTTTTAATTTTATTAACATGCTTTGATTAGATTCGTTTAAAGCGGAATAAATCTAATCTAGCAACTTACAGTTTTCGCGAGCAGATTCGTTTCTATCTTCGGCGCACGAACGAGGATCCACGTCAAGCCTTCTACCTTCGTAAAGGCTGCTGTCCAGAAATTTCCAGTCCTCTTCCTTCACTGATATCTCCGCGACCGTTTAACCGATCGAGAAACCCTCTGGAGAGATGATAGATCCAAGGGTTAGGAAGCTACTGTAAAAATTTCGTGCCTATCCGACTAACGGTTGATTTATGGTGATTTTCTTCGCAGGACTGCTCAGAAAATTTTATGGTGATTTATGAGAATTATAGTTTGCTCTAAAAACCTATAATCTTCTATTGTATATCTCGGATTAATAATTCTTCTACAAGGGTGGACTTGTACTTGAAGAAATCTAAATCTATAATCGAGAAACTTAGAGAGAAAAGAAGAACTGAAAAATATTCTCATCTCCGGAATGTGAATAGGCGTGTGTGCATTCTCTTTTCCTCTCATCAACTCAATCTCTATTATATAGCACAAGGAATTAGAGTCACACATAGAGAGGATTACATGGAAACTAATCCCACTCCTTCTATAACTCTTTATAGTCGAAAATTGCAGTCCAATGGGGACTTAATTTTCGGCTATATTAATTCCAATATATAATATTGGTTGAACTTTATTTTCTCGATTAATTAGAAAATCCATTGGGCTACAATAGGGACTAAAGGAGAAAATATAAATCGGGCAACTAATAATTAATTAAATCCAAACTCTTAAGAGATTTCATTTAATTAATCATTAAATAATTATTTATTTTCCACTACCAAATAATTATTGAACTCCCGTTTATATTCTCAAATATTACATTCGAGCTTCGGTCGATCATTACTTAGATTTTCCCCACATTAAGAAATCTTATAACCACCAAATACTTTATTCACTGCTAAATAAATTAAATGGTTTCTTTTCATGAGTCTTACCCGCTTAACTTATTTGAGTATGCCGGATACGAAATCCACCTGGCCAGGACTTGGCATAAACAAATCTTATAAGCTACTCAAGGGTTATTATCAATCCCATATTTCAGAGATGTAGATTCCTTTCGATAATTAATTTCCACCTATTAATTCTTAATGTCTCTACCCAACGCACCGGGGGCCATTTGACTCAATATAAGAATCCCTCCCATTGTGACATCAAAGTAGAGATCATCAAGTAAACATGTACGTTAATTATCTAGGGATTAAGAGAGTAAGTAATCTACTGTCAACTAGAAATAATACAGCTTCATTTTGAACAGTGATGAAACAATTATTCCACTTTGTCCGGTTCAACACATGCCGGGTGTGCTAGCACAATAAGTCAAAACAATAACTACAAAAGTTATTCTCTGTTTACTGTGATCAAGACCAATCACTTAAATATTGTGCTACAATCTTTTACCAATGGTTAGTCCATTTCCATCTAGATTGTGAACGTTTATCTTTATATTCTAAACGAACTTTCGAAATGATATTTCTGTGCGCCGTAGCACACCATCTCGAATACTATTAGAATATTAGACTTATGCTTTTAATTAATTGACAAACAATCAATTAAATGCATTGAATACCCTAGTGCAGATTCTCATAAAATGATAATAAACTATTTTATTAATTCAACAATAAAAATATAGTTAAAAGCGAGACTTTTAGTCTACTATCCTAACAATCTCCCACTTAGACTCAAAGACTCGCAGTTCAACATCTCTAACCCATCCATAGAACATATCTATAGGGCTATCATCCGATGTAAAAGCACACATTGTATATCTAGCAGAGTATGCAATCGCAAAATTGCATAAACCTCCCACTATACGTTTTCACTTCCTTAGGAAAATAAATCTCCCACAGTGATAACATGCTATAAAAAAATTACTATGCTCGACCATTAATTATTGAGTCGTACCAAGACTATCCGCCTAGTAAACTAGTATATAATCTTGTATCTATGAATACTCAAGAATATACTTTACCGCAGCCTAACATACTAGCCTCAAAATAAATTCACATTTGCTAACTATGCAAGATGCAAAGCAAGATTTGAATTTAATTATTTACTATAGCATATGTAAGGCTTCTTTCACAATAAGAACTGCCCTCAACTTCTCTATCAAATTACGTGTTCAAAGACACTAATTTCTCGATAGAATGACTCCGTGACTGAAAGAAACAATCCTTTCTTTGGAATTTGTACATGCTAAATTTGGCAAGTATGTAAATCAATATAACTTGTTCGTGACATAGATTCTAAAATTGATCCATACGACATAACTAGTTTCACTCAAGTTATCCATATTGATTTGACTCGAGAAACAATACCCTTTCCTATATAATTTCCAAATCGTTTTCTAAAAGGAAATTATTATCTAATACGTCTATTAAGACTTTCACCACGCTTCCGTTACAAAATGTGATATATCTAGATTTCTAATCAAAATCAAAATATTGATTCTATGATCAATCTAAATATCACATGATATGCGCACTTTGCTTAAATTCATAAATGAATTTATTAAGTTTGCATTGCAATGCATATGGCACTAAGCTAAAATCCATTTAATTTGCATCGTGAAATGCACTCGTCAAGAGATACGAAATGTTGACATCCATCTACCAAATTAAAACATGGCACCGACAGATTTTAGGAATTTGAAATAGACTAAAGTGAGGCTACTAGCTAGAAAGTTTCCTTGTGGTCGATCCATTTCTTTCCGACAGAACCTTCTTACTTTAAGCCTAACCTTTTAAAAGGTTTTCACTTTTCTCTGTCTAATCATTTCCATTTTGGATTCTTATAGCACTAAGCCAATTTTTTGCATCTATAGAAATGGGCGTTCATTCATAGTTCTAGGAAGAAACTATATGTTTATCAAGAATCTTGTTATCACTAACATTCTATAAACATTCAATCTTACGATTTCGTTATGAATCCTCCCACTAGGATAAATCACCCTAAATGTAACACTAGTAACATAAATTCCTCCCACAGGAAAGTGGCATTGGAATTTCTATACTAGAACACAAGCGAAACTCTTAACGTATTTAGGGTATACTAGAAGGCTAAGACAGTCAAACTTCCTTCAAACTTCGTCATTAGGCTATGTAGTCCAAAACATGATCTTCCTTTAAGAATCCAACATTGATACAAATCAATGTTTTCTTAACTCTAGGAATCAAAATGGACCACTATTATTTTTCTCTTAATATTCCATACAAGAGACATTTATTTCTAACATATCTTCTATCAACCGTGTTCTCCCGCAGCATAAATGCTAACTGACTCCAGTTCCGAATAGTACACCGATTGTACGTTTAAACAATCTTTAATTCGGCAAGAGTCACTGGATACTAACTTAGAAGATCTTGAGTTCTTAAATAAATAACCGTCTCAAATGTATATATTACAAAAATAAATAATATTCAATAAATCACGATAAATAAACCGTCTTCAATAAGTATAAATTATTTTCGTCGCTATATTATATTCTATTGTGGTTCAATTTGGTACAAACATATCTAGGACAAATCCTTAGTTTACCAAAATGTACAATATCTTATACCCATAAAGTTTCGCCATATCAAATGACTTGATATATTTATTCAAATGCTTATCTGTCACGGTCTTCAATTTCTTTAAGACCTCAGATATATGTCGCATAATAATGAATATATCTATATCTCGAGATATCATCAATAAATTAGATGAACTACTCAAAACTACTTTAACTAGGGTATTTGTAGGTCCACAAACTATAGAATCAAATCAATCCAAAAATTATTTGATCTTATTTACACTAGGCCCATCAACCGGGCACATGGTCATTTTACTTTCCAAATAAAATTCTTAGACTGGCAGTGCCTTCACTTTTCATGAACCGTAAAGGCCCATCGTAAATCAGTCTCCAAATTTTACATAAAGTAAAATCCAACCTCTTGTAAATATCAAATAATCATGCCATGGATGCGAAACGAATATATATATATATATTTATATACTCTATTGAGGTTAATTAATAGATTTATCCATTGAATTTAATAGTAGTTTAGGAAATAAAATATATTTATTATCAATCAATGTGTCTAATAAAATTGTTTATTTTCCACAATGACCAAGTCATTATTAAATAAACAAACTATTTATTTTAAACCATCCTATAAAAGAAAAATAAATTCCTTCTATTTGGAAGACACAAAATGATAATCTCTAAACATAAAATCCTACTTTCGATTTGAACATAATTAAATGTTACTACCATTCTTGATGTCACGTGAGTGACAAGAAGCCTAATTATTAGCTGACGATTGAAGGATTGACTGAATATGACTTCTAAAAGTGCCTTCTTCGATTTTCAGAGGATCGTAAACCCTATTTGAATTTCCATAATAATTTCAGTAGAAAAGATCCTTTTCTTATTCAATTGAAAATATTAAAATTCAATAGATTTCTTTTGGATTAAATTGATCTCGGTTTCCCACTGATCTTGGTTTCCAAGAATTCACGAACTGTCAAAAGACGTATAGTCTTTCGAACATGAAGACTAACCAATAATCCAAATAAATAATGCATGTATTCAAGAGGCTTTTAATATGGGTACAAATAAAATTATAGTTCTAAATTTCTCACGTTACTAAGAAATTCACTATTATATTATTTTGTACTTGCCATGGGCTCATCTTAGTGTTTCTATATTTTGAACCAAA
Source organism: Erythranthe guttata (assembly GCF_000504015.1). Next base: position 66,461 of record NW_012193807.1, on the reverse strand, counting down.
ATTCAATATATAACACCGAACCAATTAATCGTCCTAAGAAAATAAATGAAGAACTAAATTTTCTTCCAAAAATTCACTTCATTTATTAACTCACGAATTTCCTCAATTAAAATACATATTTAAATTCCTCAATCGAAAGGCGGTACTTAATATATTATTATAGGTCGATCAATCCTAGCAAGATGAGTCTACAAAGTGGATCTAAGGAATATATCATTAATTACTAGAGAATCAAGCAAACAGTTTTAAACTATCAAGAAGGGCATCCTTAAGAACTCTAGATTGTCACTTAATATGGCTCCCTCAAACCAAATTTTAAAATCAACCGACAATCCATCACTATGAGGAACCGGTAGGCTACAGAGTGTAGACAGACTACAAGGTTTCAATAGACAGACATGTAAAACATCTTTAATTTTATTATCATTCCAATTCGGCGGTCTTGGAAAATAAAATTAAATAGTCGGTTACTTTGGTCCAATAAAATATAACAGGGACTTCGGAGTAAAATATAGTTATAATTATATCTTATTGTTAAGTGTAACCATCAAGTCATCTTTAAATCAATTGTTCTATGATATCCGTCGACTCGGAGTGAGACAAACATATCACTACAATTTCTTTAATAATTATCCGTTAGGAGACTTTTCTAGATAAGTCTATAATTAAAAGCGCCCGGAGTGGGTGCGGAATTCGATAAATCTCCTTCCTCACAATTAATTAATTCATCTTAAAGCCTATGATGGAGACCTTAGGATTTATACGTAATAAACTCCCCAATACACTTAATATTTTTAAAAACATTTTCCATGAGGGAATCTTTGAAAGTAATTACAATGCTCAATTTCTAGATTCTCTAATTATATGTCTTTGGACTATCAATTAATTTTAAATTGATTATTCTATGATATCTATTTCCACCATATGGAGAAAATAATGTATCACTATAATCAATTCCAAATTATTTGTTAGGATATTTTTCAAGATAATGTCTATAATTAATTATGCCCGGAGTGGGAGCGGAATTCGATAAATCTCCTTCCTCATAATCAATTATATTATCTAAAATCTATGACGATGTCCAATATAATTAATCATAGAAATATTATGGGCACCTATTGAGTGTGATCTATTTCTATGTTCTCTAGTTATATATATCATGGGAGCCTATTAATACACAAATTAATCATCCTATATAACAAACATAGAAAAACTAAGAATCATGATAAATTTATCATGTTCAACACAATCATCTATGTTATCTAATTATAGGCCATGGTATCACATAAAAACATTTATAACCAAATATAATACACATAGATGAACATGAACATAATAAATTAAATGCAAATTTATGCATGTACAAGTTTCATGTTGTCCAACTATATGTCATGGGTATCACATAAACAAATTAAGCCCAAATATAATAAACATGAATAATACATGCAATCATGCTTATAACAAATATAAACATACATGAACCATAAAACATTAAATAAAGCAATTTAATTTTCCGCTATTATGGTTAAGTTGGGACTCCCGGATTTAGACTCCTTAAAATTAGGAAGTCCAAAAGTCCCCATAAACTCCAGAATTCTCGAATTCCGGGCTGCCCGGAACCGCTGCCCGCTGCCCGATGTCGAGACCCCGCGCGGTTGATAATTCTGGTGTTGTCCTGGAATTTCCAGCCTTGTTCTGAAATTAATATCTCTATCTGTGTAACTCCGATTCACGATCCGAACGGTCGGATGCTACGCCAAGGAGTTAGAAACCTCCGGAAACAATTTCAGCTCGATCCGTCGGTGGATTAGGACGAGATAACAAAAACGGCACAGTCGCGCAAAGAATTCCGAGAACAAAATCTGCTCTATTCTATCTATGTAATTTCTATCTAAAACTCCTCTAGAAAAGTTACGAAAAATAAAAATATCGTAGGCACACGATATTCCATCAATATCTCGCGATGGAAATTAAAACCGACAAGTAACCACTCACGAGGCAGTGGGATCCATTCACAAAAAAACATAAATAAAATATTCATAACCATAATAGCGGATGTTAAATTCTGCAAAACAAAGTCAGAAACAAAACGCTATATGCAACATATGAATTCTCCGTTTCATGCAACTTTGGACAACATGTGAACCTCAAACGAATTAATCAAAGAAGCTCTGATACCAATTATTGGGATGTGAAGCCCAGGATTCAATGAAAATTCGCAAGAGGTTCTAGATTAGCCGGTTTTAATTTTATTAACATGCTTTGATTAGATTCGTTTAAAGCGGAATAAATCTAATCTAGCAACTTACAGTTTTCGCGAGCAGATTCGTTTCTATCTTCGGCGCACGAACGAGGATCCACGTCAAGCCTTCTACCTTCGTAAAGGCTGCTGTCCAGAAATTTCCAGTCCTCTTCCTTCACTGATATCTCCGCGACCGTTTAACCGATCGAGAAACCCTCTGGAGAGATTGTAGATCCAAGGGTTAGGAAGCTACGGTATAAATGTTGTGCCTATCCGACTAACGGTTGATTTATGGTGATTTTCTTCGCAGGACTGCTCAGAAAATTTTATGGTGATTTATGAGAATTATAGTTCGCTCTAAAAACCTATATTCTTCTATTGTATATCCCGGATTAATAATTCTTCTACAAGGGTGGACTTGTAATTGAAGAAATCTAAATCTATAATCGAGAAACTTAGAGAGAAAAGAAGAACAGAAAAATATTCTCATCTCCGGAATGTGAATAGGCGTGTGTGCATTCTCTTTTCCTCTCATCAACTCAATCTGAGGAATTAGAGTCACACATAGAGAGGATTACATGGAAACTAATCCCACTCCTTCTATAACTCTTTATAGTCGAAAATTGCAGTCCAATGGGGACTTAATTTTTGGCTATATTAATTCCAATATATAATATTGGTTGAACTTTATTTTCTCGATTAATTAGAAAATCCATTGGGCTACAATAGGGACTAAAGGAGAAAATATAAATCGGGCAACTAATAATTAATTAAATCCAAACTCTTAAGAGAATTCATTTAATTAATCATTAAATAATTATTTATTTTCCACTACCAAATAATTATTGAACTCCCGTTTATATTCTCAAATATTACATTCGAGCTCCGGTCGATCATTACTTAGATTCTCCCCACATTAAGAAATCTTATAACCACCAAATAATTTATTCACTGCTAAATAAATTAAATGGTTTCTTTTCATGAGTCTTACCCGCTTAACTTATTTGAGTATGCCGGATACGAAATCCACCTGGCCAGGACTTGGCGTAAACAAATCTTATAAGCTACTCAAGGGTTATTATCAATCCCATATTTCAGAGATGTGGATTCCTTTCGATAATTAATTTCCACCTATTAATTCTTAATGTCTCTACCCAACGCACCGGGGGCCATTTGACTCAATATAAGAATCCCTCCCATTGTGACATCAAAGTAGAGATCATCAATTAAACATGTACGTTAATTATCTAGGGATTAAGAGAGTAAGTAATTTACTGTCAACTAGAAATAATACAGTTTCATTTTGAACAGTGATGAAACAATTATCCCACTTTGTCCGGTTCAACACATGCCGGGTGTGCTAGCACAATAAGTCAAAACAATAACTACAAAAGTTATTCTCTGTTTACTGTGATCAAGGCCAATCACTTAAATATTGTGCTACAATCTTTTACCAATGGTTAGTCCATTTCCATCTAGATTGTGAACATTTATCTTTATATTCTAAACGAACTTTCGAAATGATCTTTTTGTGCGCCGTAACACACCATCTCGAATACTATTAGAATATTAGACTTATGCTTTAATTGACAAACAATCAATTAAATGCATTGAATACCCTAGTGCAGATTCTCATAAAATGATAATAAACTATTTTATTAATTCAACAATAAAAATGTAGTTAAAAGCGAGACTTTTAGTCTACTATCCTAACAATATTATGATCATGAAGCGGCAACATAAAAACTCAAGTTGGACTCTTAGCAAAATAAAGAATTTTGAATAGCATGTCGTACTATAATACGAGTTGTGAGCAAATACAAAACTCGTTCAATTGTTGTTATTCTTTGAAAGTGAAAAAAATAATATTAAAAAATTCGAAGAAATATATTGGCATGAATAGCTATCATGGTGCTCAAGCTTATTCACTATATATTTTATCTCATCATTAGAAGTGGAAGATAGATGAGAAATATAAATAATGATTGGTCATATATCCATTTGACGATAAAGCATGTTGATAAGCTTTATCAAGCACCAACAGAAAAACAAAAGAAATTGCGATGATTTTGGAGTCACGATATTGTCAGATTCAAATAAAATTGCAAATTTCACTCCAAATCTATATATATGGAGGTATGTACATGATTTGTTTTTATATAATTAGTCTAGATGAGATGAAATTTCAAACCAAATGAAAAAAAAAATCTGATTTTCTTGTTAAAATTCAAAACCCTGTGCATATTCTGATTTTTCGAAACTTACAGTTTCTCCTTCAAAGCTTTCAAAAATTTCATTTTAGTCCCCTGGATTTGATAATTTTATGATTCAGTCCCAATGTTTTTCAAAATATGCAGCTTGTTCCTCTGATCACCTGCAACTATGAATATATTTCACCATGTTTAGTTTTCACCAAAGTTTATGAAATTGCAGTCTTGTCCCTGATTTTTTCAAAATTTACAGTTGGGTACCTAAATTTTCAAAATTTACAGTTTGGTCTCTGAATTTTTAAAATTTTGAAATTTGATCATTTTTGTTCAAAATTTGTTAGATTCTCAAACGAAGTTCTTTTCAGCCACATAACATGATATCACATAGTCAATTTCCATTTTAGACAATTTTCCCGCTGTATAACGGTGTGAATTATACGAATGGATCTTTTTCTCATCTAGATTTAATTTGTGCATTTAAGCACAAAAGAAAAAAGAATTCATTTGCAACAATTTTAATGTATAAAATGCTAGATGCATTTATCGACAAAATGACAACTTGAAATTATTGCATATCTTGCAAATAAGTGCAAGAGAAAATGTCCAAGAAGGACACATTGCACATTAAAGTTTGCCATGAAAGGCTTATAAACGAATATCCTCGAAAGACAATATTGGGATTTTGGCCGAAATGATTTTTCTTCATTTGTGGCCCAATACCAGCATGCAACCACCCTATCTTGGAGCGAGCCGACACTTGAAAAGCCCACGTGGAGAATTTGTCTTGACCTACTTAAGAGGTCAAAACGTGAAAAAGAATTTTTCTCTCCACCGAAAAATTGATCTCGGCTCTCTGCTTTTTTCGTCCTCTTTTCTGGCCCGATCTCTCCGCCGGAAATCTATGACACTAATATCTCGATTCCTTGGTTTCCGCTGAAATCAGTTCTTGGGTCTATTAAATAGACCTCTTCTTCGTGAGAAGGGAGACCAAGAAAATTCAACCTACTTTACACCTTGTTCCAAAATATTTTCTTCGTGACTGATTCGACTCTTTGTGAGTGTTTGGGTGTTGGATTGAGTGCTGTGTGCGTTTGATTTATTCAAACTCTTGGTTCTGTGTGAGTTGGGGTTTTTCGGGTTTTTTCGGTTCGAGATCTGAGAGTGTTTTGGGTTGTTGGGCTAGTTCTGGTGGGCGCGTGTCTGCGGCTGCTGAGTCTTGGACGAGGACAAATGGGAATTGAGACTGAGCCGGGAACCTCAATCGCCATCAGAACTTCATCTTCCCGCGAATCTGTGTGATTCGCCGTGGTTTCTTTTTTTCCTCTTTATTACTTTAGTTTTATATTATTTATTTGTTTCCTACTTTTTTTGCAATTATTCTGATTTTTAAAGTCTTTATAATTGTTATGCTTTGTTTTTTGTTGTTATGGTTAAATAATATTAGTAGTGATTGTAGTCCGTACCCTCTATTCCTATAAGGTTTTTTGCGTATTGATTTAAGTGAATATAATGGTTGTTTTATTTCCGATTGTTTCTCCGGATAGATACTCAATAGACAAATTTTATATTGTGATTGTAAATCCTTAAATAGAAGAAAAATGATTATGGTACAAAACTAACCAATTATACTTTACGCATATAAAAGCGGGAGATATATAATATAATCATAAATAATATAATAGGTAAGACATCATAATTGAAAAAATATATTTGTATTTACTCTAGTAAAAAACATGATAAAGATTAATATATTATCATGTTTAGAAGGTAGCAAAGAATAAGAAATAAAAAATGATGATACTTAACTAAAACTAATATTGTGTACACGATTTATTTGCAATTGCTTTTAATATATCAAAATTGACGAAATGATTATTTATTTTAATGAAAAATTCATATTTCATTTTTAAGCTTTCAAAGTATAATGTGGAATGACAAATTTGTTCACTTGAACTACACGGTTCATATTTATATCAATTTGATGTCCAAAGAAATTTTACAAACAATTTAAAAATTAATTCTGAAAATAAAACATAACAACTTATCAATTTTTAAAATACCTTCTTTGATTAAGAGTTTATCACCTGTTTGAAGTAAGCTTAGCCAAACGATTCTAAGTATAATTGATTCGCAATGGTGTTACTAAAATAATAAATTAATAATGTTAGAATTTATTTCGTGCAGATATAAATTATTTGTGTCAGATTCAGTTTTCCGTTACTGTTGCGTGAAGTGTTACAACAGTTCGTTAAGCAGTTCGTAAAAACAGAAATAAACGAGACACAAATTTAATGTGGTTCGGATACAATTGTACCCTACATCCACGGGGACCTGCAAATAAAATTTACTAATTTTTAGTTTTACGAATACAATAGTAGGACTTAATCAAAATACAAAGACTCCCTCTTTGTTGACGCCGTTCTTGTATACTACGCTGAATTATAAATCTTCAATTTGCAGCACGTCCCTTGCTCCGCACGGTTGAACTCCCTTCAACGCTGAATCCCTCAGTCGGCGGATCGATCTCCTCCCGAGATCTGTTTAAGCCCCTCTCCCGAAGAACCGATCTTCTTTTTATATAGAAGAAGCAAACTTGTGATACTCCTTGAATCTTGGTGTCTTCACCACAAAGCCTTGAAGCCGATATATTTTCTACGAAACTCACGTATCACGATGGAACAATAAAAACGAGAGCCAAGAATATTTTCTCTGTATATTTTCTCTCGATAAAAAAAAACGTTCCTGGAGCAGCAATAAAAAGAGAAGAAAAATATAATTTTTCTCTCCAACAAAAAGCGCGCAGATGACGATGCTTGAAGCCCTCTTTATACGTTCATAATTCTTCCTGCTCAAGAAAAAATATAAATCTAATTAGATATGCTATTCACGTTAAAAAGAGTTGTATAGGAAAATACAACTAATCATTCCTTAACTAAAAACTAATTCCCTTAACTATTAAAACACTAAGGAAATAAAATCCATTAGGTTAGGGATTCTTATTTACGTAGGAGAATAAGTTGTAAAATAAGAAAACTCTTTGTATAAAGATAATTCCTAATATTAATCAATTAATGACAAATTAAAAGGAATTAAAACACAAGGAAACTCCCTTTCTTATAAATCAATTAGATGATAGACGGAGACAATAAAACTAAGGATCATCCTCAGCATTAAAGGAACAGCCAACAACGAGAGTGGCATCAACTGCTGCAATAGAAAGTGCCACAGTTTCAACAACTGTTCCCACAGTAGTGGCTTCGCCAGGTAGTTCACAACGGAGTCAGCTCCCCCTGCATGTGTATCTTCCTCTTTGAATGATCCTTAGGCAGCCTCTTGTAAATGCATTCATTCTTCCCCTTTGCTTACTCGGCTTGATAGACTTGGAAGGCGGTGGATAACAACGTGGTAAATTATCCACGTGATAAGGACTCAGCAAATAACGTCGGCATTAGCTCCTCCTTCTATATTCTTGTGAAGCTCTGGAGAAATTAAACAAGGAAACCAATTAATGACAATTACCACAATAATAATAAAAAATGGAATTCCTTCTTGACACGTTCAGGTGATTAATATGGAGAGATTCGTTATTTCTTCTCAAATTATCTAATGAGATAACTAAGGAAAATATGTTCCTCATATTAATACACATCTCCATAGAATTCCACTTGGTGTTGTGGACTTAGAATCCCACCGAGATTCTAACACTCTCCCCCTTTGGCATTGATTGGTCAGAACATTTACTCCCCCTAAATATATGATATATGCATGAACAACGGTCAGCAAATTCAAAATAACGTCTGCAAATATAAACTGTTGCAGCAGTTTATCAAACACTTCAGCAGATAGTGTACAGTTGTTCAATTAAGCAAATAACAATAAAAAATAAGCAGTAGCAGAATCAACTTCCCTTTACAATGAATTCCTCCCCATTTGTCATGTATTTCTGCATTATTCCAACAACTGTATGATGCATTGTCTCAACTGTTGTCTGAACTCCCGCTGCATTCATACACTGTTCCAGCAACTGTCTGATGCACTGTCGCAACAGTTGTCGGAACTCTCCATGTGTTCATGCCATCGCTGACTGTTCTTTTCTCCCCCTTTCTGGGCAATCACCATGCATAGATAACGCAACATGGACTAATGATCTTGATGATTCGAGCAAGCTGTTCAAACACTTAACAAAAAGATCAAACGAAGAGAGAATCTTGAAAGTAAGTGAGAAGAATCATCATACATAACATGCACACAAAGTCACAAACTCACAACTCAATACCACACGATAATTGCAATGCGAAAATCAAAGGATAGTGATATCAAATCCAACATTAAATAACAAGGACTACAGACTTTGCCAAACTTCATACGAAACGAGAAAATGTGAGAAGTAAGCCCAATCGATCCGGTTGCAACAAAAAAAATCAAATTTAACCGGCACATAAACAAAAATCCCGTCTCTCTCTCTCTCCTTTTTTTTTTTTTTTTTTTTTTTTTTTTTTTAAATAATGCCTAATGCAAGACAAGAAATAAACATGAGAAATAAACATGAGTAAAGAGACATATGTGAATAGGATACTGCATGGACAAACAAAACATATGGGATTTATCTTCACATTCAGGATAAGCGCAATCCCCAAAAATCCGACCGTCAATGCAACCAATAAACTTAATAATCCCAAGTCAAACACAAAGATGCTCTTATTAGGTAGCGTGCACATACGTCTAATGGTAGCTTTTTCCCATGAAAAACAGAGCAATTAAAAGGAATGAGATTATGGTGGTCGTGCAATGTGTAGTCCACTGGGCTTTCTAATTGAGCCTTGTAGTGAGTGTTCGGTCAAGTGGTTTACTGGCTCGACTCAACTAGGCTTTGAACTATTCACTAACCATATGTGTAATTTATATTGGCCGTGCAATGTGTAGTCCCCTGGGCTTTCTAATTGAGCCGTGTAGCGAGCTTTCGGCCACGTGATTTACTGACTCGACTCAAAAAGGCTTCGAACTATTCACTGACCAAATGGTTGTAGATATATATATTAGTAACAGTAGATCAAGAGTAGCTTTCACTCATTAAAAGAGGCAGCTTTTCCCTATAAAAACATCCAACCATGACAAGACTATTCAGAGAAATAAATAAGTTGGAGCCTTTTAAGTAATCATTTCGGGAATTGGTGAAGTTCTACGCCCACAAAGTTTAGAAGAACACGAAGTATCAAATTCACATTTGTCTCTATCATATGCAGTATGCTTAATGCAGGTCCTATATGAGATGCAAAAACATATGAAGTGTCCTACCACTAAAAGTTGCAAGTCTGGACACACAGACTGTTGCAACAGTTCATGCAACTGCATCAGATTAAACAACATAAATTCCTAGCGATTTTCGCAAGGAATCAAATCTCTGTGCATCAAGGGTTTTTGCAAAAGCATCAGTCAATTCATTCTCTGTTGCAGCATAATCAATCGAGACAACCCCCTTTTCGACCAAGCCCCTTATGAAAAGATGACAAATATCAGTAAGCTTAGTTCTCGAATGCTGAATTGGATTCATAAACTTATTTTTCGCATACAAATTATCACAATTCAGATTACCAAGTTTTTTATTCCCCAAACTAGCTTTGTCACCAGAACTGTTGGAACAGTTAGTACTATCATCACATGAGTTTAAAGAAGTAATGGCAGATAAACAATTAAGATCATACTTCTTTACCCAGATTTTTTGTTGAGTTTTATTCACTAAATCAACCTTTATCTTGGGTTTTTGAGACGACACAAAAGTGTGATCAATTTTAGCGGAAAGTGGTGAGCGGGCCATTATTCTTTTAACCATTTTCAAGTACTTAAAACACCTGGGTCGTATATGACCAGGAACATGACAAAAATGACAGGTAGGAACAAAAACTTTTCTTTGAAATGGCTGTGTTGGTGCAACTGTCGCAACAGTCTGTGAAACAGTGGATTGCTTAACAAAATTGATTTTTCTTTTAGGATTTTCTTTCTGTTTCGATGCACCAGTAGATAGCTGGTTACCCCCTATACCTATACGACAGTAGTTCGGCTGATTTTTGTTCAAAATTTCATTCAAAGTTACTCTACCAGTATTAAACTTAGAAATAACATCTTGGGTTTGAGCAAATTTAGCCTGCAAGCTATCTATTTCTCTACTAGAAGAAATAACATTTTGTTCAAGAGTAGAAATTCTTACCTTTAACACTTTATTTTCCTCTATGAGAACATGCTTATCATTTTCAAGGCGCTTATTTACCTCAGATACTTCAAGCCACTTCCGGTACATTTTTTCATATACATCTTTCACCTCTTCGAGGGTTGGCTCTTCATCATCACTATTGCTCTCAGATTCACCTGCAGAATTAAATGATGAAGTCAGACTATTGTCCTTATTTAAAGATAATTCATCATAACTGAAATCTGTCGGACAGACTGTTGCAACAGTTCCCTCGGTTCTGCTCATCGAAGTAGTACCACTGAATGCCATAAAGTTAGTGGTTTGATCTCCTTTGCTGTTCTCATCCTCATCACTGTCCTCTTTAACACTCCAAACAGTGGTGAGTGACATCTTGTTTTTCTTCAAAGTGTTCGCACACTCGGCCTGAATATGTCCAAAACCCCCACACTCTCGACATTGCTTTCTCCTAGACTTTGCATCACCAAAATAACCATTATTAGAAAACTTTTTAAATTTGTTAGGGTTAACAGACTTACCTGATTGAGAGGAATTTTCTCTATTTTCAATTTTTTGACGCAGGCTTTCGAGGTTATTTGACATAATTGCTAAGGATTCTTCAACATCAATGTCACACTCATGAAATGTTTGGCCTTGTGAGATGCCATGGGAAGCTTCAGCTTGGAATGCCACATTCTTCACCTTTTTCTTTTCTCGAATATTTGCTCTAAAATTCATTTCTTGGGTTTGCAGTTTACCCATGAGTTCATCTAGCTTTAGCGTATTGATATCTCTCACTTCTTCGATTGCTGCAACTCTGTAAGCGAATCTTTCTGGTAATGAACGTAGTGCCTTTCTTACCAACTTTGTTTCCGAGTATTGTTCACCTAATGCATACGATTAATTTGAAATATCACACAACTTAGCGTGGAAATCAGCAATCGTCTCGTCCTCCTCCATATGAAGACTCTCAAATCTCGTGGCTAACATCTGCAGCTTAGATGTTTTAACAGTTGATGTGCCTTCATACGTCACTTGTAGGATCTCCCATGCCCTTTTTGCTGATTCACACGATGCTATCAGTTTGAACTGATTGTCACCAACGCCACTAAAAATTGAGTTTATCGCCCTTGAGTTGTAATTGGCAAGTAATATCTCTTCATTAGTCCATGCTTCTTCTGGTTTTACCGTTTGCATACCATCCGTTCCTTTAGCCATGGGCGGGGTCCAACCAGTCACGATAGCACGCCAAGCTCGTTCATCAACGGACTTGATGAACATCTTCATCTTCGATTTCCAGTAAGAGTAATTTGATCCATCCAAGAGAGGTGGTCGTACTGTAGACGCTCCTTCACGATGAAACATATCTACACAAAACAAATTAAAAAAATAAATCGCAAAATCTCACTAAGTGTATCTAGTGACAGGCTCTTGATGCCAATTGTTAGAATTTATTTCGTGCAGATATAAATTATTTGTGTCAGATTCAGTTTTTTTTGTTACTGTTGCGTGAAGTGTTGCAACAGTTCGTGAAACAGTTTGTAAAAACAGAAATAAACGAGACACAAATTTAATGTGGTTCAGATACAATTGTACCCTACATCCACGGGGACCTGCAAATAAAATTTACTAATTTTTAGTTTTACGAATACAATAATAGGACTTAATCAAAATACAAAGACTCCCTCTTTGTTGACGCCGTTCTTGTATACTACGCTGAATTATAAATCTTCAATTTGCAGCACGTCCCTTGCTCCGCACGGTTGAACTCCCTTCTGTTAGAGTAGGTGACCAACAAGCCAACTTGTGGCTGTGGTCTTTCGTATTTATTATTGTAATAAACGAACCTTTATTCGTATTAATGATAAAACACCTTGGCATTCTATATCTTTGTCCATTTGTCACAAGCATAGATATAGTCCTTACAGTTATTACAAGTACTAGTAATTGATCGTTAGGATCGTGAGATATTTACTCAAGTATTATAACTGTTAAACCTGTTCCTAGTCGAAGGGTTACGCCACTAATGAGGATATCGGCCTTTCCCATTAAGACTAGCACTTAGTGTATGTGTACTGCATCTCATCAGTAAACGGTATTGTGATATCGGCATGCATAAGTGGGTGCTCGTAAGTTGACGAGTTCACTGAACTCCCTCACCCTAGAAATCTCTAAGTGGTTCCCAATAATCGAGTAGAGATATCTATGGTATAGTTGTACACCATTAGTCCTTATGACCTAGACATCACCGTGACTTCACTAGAGGACCAGCTGTATCGTGACCTGTCCCTGAGTTCCACCGAGGACCATCCCAAGGGCCAGTGTTCGTGCAGTCCGAAATCTAGTGGGAGGTCTGTGCATTGTAGTCGGGGATTCGATCGCTAGAATAGTCTTGGATGTCCTGTGTGTTCTGAAAGTTCGTAATCATTCCAAGTCTCTGGCCAGAGCTGACTAAGTGATGATTAGAGAATTCGATTCTCTAAGTCATGCACGTAAGGATTACAACACTTAGAACGATCGCACCGTCATCGAATATATAAAGAGGTCTCGATGAACCAATGCCTCTAGTTCGATCGGGACATATGAATCGAAGGGACCGTACTGTACGTTAACTATATCTGAAGGTTCTTGCAGGCACTTCATTTGTATCTAGGGAATCATGACGCGTAGTTGCTAGACGCCAATCTTGATTCGTTGGGTGATTAAGGTGAAACGAGCTTCATCTTAATCGTAACTCTAAGGGACGAGTTTTGACCACAAAGAGTTGTGGGCTCACGGCTAGCTTACACCTGAACCATCGAGGGTCACACTGCTCGTGCACATGAGATCTTTGAATAAACGGTCAGAGATAAAATAGTTTATCTTTGCATAATTGGAAGTCAATACGATTGAGTCCAACATTCGTAATTTGGAATTATGAATGAGAATAAGAAAAGGAAAAGAATAGGCAAATGTATTAGTGGACTTTCTAAATCGGGAATTTTCCAAATTTAGAAAGTGCACTGAACTGGGGTTTCCACTTTTGGAAAGTTGGAAAATGAGAGATGGCACTCGTAATGACGAGGAAATTATAATGATTCCGAAAATATAATTGTTGCAATTTTCCGATCATTGAATTGAGAGAGACGAGCAAGTAAAGGAACTAACGAGCTTAAGCTGTTGGGCCCGGTCCAACTTAAGCCCGTTAGGGTTTTATGCAAGGGACTATAAATACTTGATTTATAGGCCTTGCACAAAGATACAAGACCTAATCAAAACCCTAGCCGCTCACCTCTCTCTCTCGGCCTCTCTCCCGCGGCCATCACCGGCGCCGTCGCCGGATTCTCGCCGGAATCGGCCGTTCATCGGCCGACTGCCTTGGTAGTCTCTTTCCTTCTTTTTTTTCTTCCGTTTTTCTAACTATTACGTGTCTAGTGCCACGTGTTTAGTAGATCGAAGTATACGAGGTGAAATCCGAGAGGAGGAAGACCAAAGATCGAAGAATCGAAGAGCAGCGCACGAGCCGAAGCCGCACGCTGCCCCACGCGCCGCCCCGAAAGACCGCGCGTGTACCTCACGCGCCGCCGTGCCGATCCGCCGCTGCTGCCGCTGCACTGCTGCTGCCCCGATTGTACGGATTGGTTTCCGTAGCAATCTCGACTTGCTAAACGCTCCTACCTCACGCTTCAAGAGGTAAATACACGAAACCCTAGTTTCGGTTCGATTAGGTTTAAACTATTTATGCATGTTTGCTTTCGTATGATTTTATGTGATTATGTGTAATCGTTTTAAATCATTGCGAGCATGTTATTTGGTTTAAACGCGAGCATGTTAATTGATTTAAATTCGGTTAAATTAATTAGCATGTATGTTGTTTTTATTTTCGCTGGAAGCGCAAAGGTACGCAATTAATTGATTTAATTTGTCGGGCATGTGCTTGTGTGCTTTAAAGTCGTTTAAATCGCATTAAATTTTTGTTTTCCGCTGCGTACACGTGCCCGAAACCCAACAGTGGTATCAGAGCTCGTTGCGCAATTAATTGCGTCGTTTAATATGCTATGATTTTATGCATGTTCGATTTATTAAAGTAGTGATTGTCGTATTATGTAATTGGGAGTTTTCATAAGTTTAAAATATTTTTGAAATATTGTTTAGAGCTTTTCCAGCTTTAAAATTGTTTAAAATTGGAAAATCGGATCTGAAATCTATATAATATATAAAAGTTGAATTGCATAGCTAATTGATTGACATTTGGCAATTTCAATTGATGACATGTCTTCAATTTCATCCCAAGTGGCGAATTGGTTGGTCGAAATAAATCATCAAAAAACATGTCATCATTTTCCAAAATTAAAGATAGTTAAATATGTTTAATTATTTTATTAATATATTTATATCCTACCATATATAAAATGCTCTAAATATATCAACTTTTTTGGAAACCCTAAATAAATTTATTTTTGAATTTAATTTTATAAATAATTTAATTTTAATTTAGTTAAATTCGATTTAAAATCTTCACTTATTATAATTGGATGATTGGTGGTGTTACGAATTTTTTTAATTTTAATTCATAAACTTGGATTTATATTAAAACAAATATTGTAGAATAAATTATTTGATATTATACATTTTACATGAACATGACTAGAGAATATGTATTTTTTTTACTAATTTACTATTATATATTAATATTATCTGTAAAAAAAGATAGATATGTGTTTGAATTTACTATCTTGCGAAAATTGACACCATTTGTTATGCCATGTGTAGAGTAATGTACTCCCACTTATTTATCATATTGAAAATTATACTACATGAATTTCATGTTATTATTTAAATAATTATTTTTTTCTTCACTAAAGAATCCAGTGACAATAAATTTTACGATTAATTTAACTTTTTAAATTATATACTAATTAAAATACGAATTTTATCATGATTATACTAATAAATTGAATGACCTAAGCTAAGTTTAATCAATTGATAAAAAAACGAATTGATTTTATATATTTCAAAATATAATAATTCTAAATCTTTGGTATTAAATTCATTTTTATTTAATGGCTAACATTAATAATATCAATTGTTTTGTTTAAAATGTATAATGATCGTATATACCATATATTGTATTCCACTAATAAGGATTTCATTATGACTCTAATAAATATAATTATGGAAATATCTAGATCAACACTAACCCAAAAGTATCAAAATGAGTTTGCAAATATTTATGTGCTATTTAATATTTTATTTTGATATTTATATAAATGTATTTGCTCCAACCATAGGTATTAAATCGTTGTTAATTAAATATATCTAATTGCCACATGTTATTTTCTAAATGGACACTGAGGTGGTTGAATTCATAACTCATGTTTGATATTTTATTCACCATGATTGCATAATGTATTTTTACATTTGAAAGATGAAATATCAAAATACCTCATTTCATAAATCTAATGGAATTAAAAATTATTATTTTGGAGAATAAAAATGGTGGTTAAATGTTTTGATAGCTCATTTAATAATCTCACTCGAAGTGCTCTTGCCGTATATAGTTTATATTAATAATTGAGTAAAAAACAGTTTGCCCCCTAAACTATGGGCCGTTTTGCACTTTACCCCCCAAACAAAAAAAATTTGCACGTTTTTACCTGAACTCGTTAATTCGTTGCACGGTGCTCCCTAAACTAATTTTTCCGGCAATTTTGACCGGAATACTGAAACATGTGCATTGCACGTGATATTTGCAGGGACAAATTTGTCCATTCACATACATCCTATATTTTAAATATAAATTAATCGTTTAAATAAATTAAATAAATAAAAAATTAAAGCTTTAAAAAAAAGAAAAGAGCTGTAACCCACCCCCTCCCAAAATCCAACCCATCCCAAGGCTCAGCCAAGATCCCATCCCAACCAAAATTTCAATACTCCATATTCGCTGCCGCCATGGAGAGTCTCAGATGACTGCAACCAGGGATTGTGAGGACGGCGGCGATGGAGGCGGAGCAAATCTTCGCCGCCATAAACCGGAGGTTGTTCAAGGATAAACTTCCGCCTACTACCGCGGCGCGTTCGGCGCACTCGTCGTCTACGACATCACCCGAAGGTCAACTTTTGACAGTGTTCCCCGCTGGCTCGATGAGCTCAATTGTTCGTCGATTTCATTTGACCCGCCTTTTTCTTCTACGACATCACCCGAAGGTCAACTTTCGCCTTTTTCTTCTTCTCTCAATTTCATTTGTGCGCTCAATTGTTCGTCGATTTTGCTCAATTGTTCATCGATTTTGCTCAATTGTTCGTCGATTTTGCTCAATTGTTCATGGATTTTGCTCAATTGTTAGTCGACTTTGCTCTGTTGTTCGTCGATTTTGCTCTGTTGCTCGTCGATTTTGCTCTGTTGCTTGTCGATTTTGCTCTGTTGTTCGTCGATTTTTCTCTGTTGCTCGTCGATTTTGCTTAATTGTTCGTCGATTTTGCTCTACAGTTCGAATCCGGGCTGTTTCGTGGAGGATTCGGAAGTCGTTTGCAGGGAAGGATGATAGCTTCTTTTTCCTTTATTTATTTATTTATTCTTTTTTTTTTTTTTTTTTTTTTATATATTTATTTGTATTTAATATTAAAGATGCAAGTGAAGGGACGAGTTTACCCCTCAAAATCTCACGTGCAATGCACATGTTTTAACATTCCGGTTAAAATTGCCGGAAAATTGAGTTTAGGGGGCACCGTGCAACGAATTAACGAGTTTAGGTAAAAACGTGCAAATTTTTTTTGTTTGGGGGGTAAAGTGCAAAACGGCCCATAGTTTAGGGGGCAAACTGCTTTTTACTCTTAATAATTTACCTAATGTTTGTTTCCCTCTTACATCAACCGCTTATGGTATGATTTTTGAAGGAATTTTTTTATTACGTGAAATATTCCAATAATGCTTATTATACCCTGCACACACGACATTTCTTTATGGTACTTTTTAAATACAAAAATTACCCTCAGGTGAACTTTACACGAAATATTTATTCTTCTTAAATAACACTTTCACAATTTTGTATTATTACCATGACCATCCCTGAGGGTAATTTTTAAGTTTAAAAAGTATGATAAAAGAAATGTCCCGTCTGCAAGGGTAGACTCCATATTTTTTGGGATATTATATAGAATAAAAAAGATTCCGTACAAAAATCACACCATAAGGGGGTTGTGTAAGACATGGACAAACATAAGGGGAATTTTAGTAATCACCGATAAGTGGGGGTGTTTTCTGTAATTTAGTCTAAGTTCAGGAGGATTTTCATAATTTATCTTATTAACAATGATTATTGTTCTTTTACGTCTTAATGTTTGCTTATACCCTTATAATATTTTATATAATTTTAATGTCAATTTGATAATATAATTAAATATTAATTTCTAATATATTTAATATGTGTTTTTTTATGGTTCAACTACCACACATAAGAAATTTGATATAAATGTTCGAGATTGAATAGAATTATTTTTTTTTATACTAAATAATAGATCATTGCAAAAACAATTGTTGCAAAATTAGAATTTTTGATTATAATTATAATTATAATTATAATTATAATTCTTTGAATTAGTATTAGTATTAAAAATAGGATTCAAATTGTAATTATGATTAATATAATATTAGGATTATAATTAATATTAGTATTAGTATTATAATTAAGATTATGATTATGCTTAGTACGATAATTAGTGACATGTATTAGTATTAGGATTATGATTAGCATTAAGTTTGGGATTAGAATTATAATTAAGATTAGAATTAGAATTAACACTAGC
>NW_012193807.1:24942-47937 GCF_000504015.1 Erythranthe guttata | reverse complement strand
TTAGGCTTATGGTTAGTGTTAGGAATAGGATTATGATTAGGATTAGGATTAGAACTATGAGCAGTGTTATGAAAAGAATTAGGAATACGATAAGGATTTGGATAATATTAGAATTACAATCATAATTAGCATTAGCATAATAATTAGCATATCTAGATTACATTAGCATCAAAATTACTATTAGCATTAACATTAACAATATTAACATATTAGTATTAGTAATAGTATCAAAATTACTATTAGCATTAATATTAGTATTAGTAATAGTATTAGTATTAGTAATAGTATTAATAATAGTATTAGTATTAGTATTAGTATTAGTATTAGTATTAGTATTAATATTAGTATTAGTATTAGTATTAGTATTAGTATTAGTATTAGTACAAATATTGGTAGTAACATAAGTATAGGTATCAATATTAGTAGTGGTATCAGTATAAGTATCAGTATCAGTATCAGTACCACAATATCTATCAGTACCAGTATCAGTATCATTATTAGTATCGGTATCAGTATCAGTATCAATATCAATATCAGTATCAGTATCAGTATCTGTATCAGTATCGGTATCGGTATCGGTATCGGTATCGATATCAGGTCAATATATGTATATGTATCATTAGCATTAGATCATTAGCAATAAAATTAGTTTTAGCATTTATATTAGTATTAGTAATAGTAAGTATTATTACTAATATTAGTATTAATATCAGGATAAGTATCCGTATCAGTATTAGTATCAATATCAGTACCAGTATCAGTACCAGTATATGTATCAGTATCGATATCAGTTTCAGTATCAATATCAGTATGAGAATCAATATTAGTATCAATTTTAGTATCAGTATCAATATCAGTATCAGTATCAGTATCAATATTAGTATTAGTATCAGTATTATTAGTATAATATTAGTATTAGTATTACTATTTTTATCGGCATCAATATCAGTATGAGTAACAATATTAGTATCAGTATTAGTATGAGTATCATAATTAGTAATAATATTCGTATTAATATTAATATTACTATGAGTATCAATATGACTATCAACATCAGTATCAGTATCAGTATCAATATCAGTATCAATGTCAGTATCAGTATCACTATCAATATCAGTATTTGAATCAATATCAGTAAGTATTAGTATTAGTATTAGTATTAGTATTAGTATTAGTATTAGTATAAGTATTAGTATTAGTATTAGTATTAGTATTAGTATTAGTATTAGTATTAGTATTAGTATTAGTATTAGTATTAGTATTAGTATTAGTATTAGTATTAGCAAGGTTCTAAAAGGCGGTTATCGGGTACGTGGCGGTTAGGGACCGCCACACGATAAATCGGCGCGGCGGTGATTTATCGGAGATAAATCGGAAATATATCAGTTTTTAAATTTAGTGTAATATATTTCTAAATATTATTTGTAAATACTCAAAATATATATAAAAGAATATTTAAACATAATTATATCCTATCATTCATATGTTATTATATAATTCTAATTACTCAATAAATAACAAAAATTTAAAAATAATAAGATCATAATATAATAAAAGATTCTTACGAAATACAAATACTACGCAAGTCTTTCGCATCAACAATTAAAATAAACACAACAAACCATAAATTACGGGGTAGTACTTGGTTTGGTTTTGGAAGTTGAAAGAATTGGAGAAAAACAAAAAATCAAAACATATTTTCATTTTAATTTAAATTAAAAAAAAAAAAAAAAAAAAAAAAAACCGATTTGTTGACCGATATATCGGTTTGACCCGCCAAAAAACCGCCGCAAACCGCCTCGCTGTAAAAAACCGATATTCCAAACCGCCTCAACAAAATCGTAAAGGTTTATAACCGATACCGATATATCGGCCGATATATCGACCGCCACGACCGCTATTTAGAACACTGAGTATTAGTATTAGTATTGGTATTGGTATTGGTATTGGTATTGGTATTGGTATTGGTATTGGTATTGGTATTGGTATTGGTATTAGTATTTGTATTAGTATTAGTATTAGTATTAATATTAGTATTAGTATTAATATTAGTATTAGTATTAGTATTAGTATTCGCATTAGTATTGATATTCGTATTAGTATTAGTATTAGTGTTAATAGTATTAGTATTAGTATTAGTATTAGTATAAGTATTAGTATTAGTATTAGTATAAGTATTAGTATTAGTGTTAGTATTAGTATTAGTGTTATAGCAATAGTATTAGGATTAATATTAGTATTAGTATTAGTATTAATATTAGTATTAGTATTAGTATTGGTATTGGTATCAGTATTGGTATTGGTATTAGTATTATTATTAGTATTAGTATTAGTATTAGTATGTGTATCGATATTGATTAGTATCAGTATTAGTATTGATATTAATTAGTATAAGTATTAGTATCAATATTAATATCAATATTGGTATCAGTATTGGTATCCATATTGGTATCGGTATTGATATCAGCATTGGTATCAATAAGGACGTATACATCTTATCTCTTTTGCAATATTTATAAGTTGTATTGTTGTTTGAGCAATTTGCATCACTAATTAAACGTCATTAGTTATAAACTTACAGGTTATTTGAATATCTATTTTGTTACTTCTCTCCTACCATGTTTGTTGTTAATTTAGTTATTTTGCAAAATATTGACATTGTGTAGTAGGTTGCATTCCTCAAAATAGAGTTATACCATATATTTTAAATGATTTCACTTAATCTTCATATCGTGTTTGCGCGCTTCACGTTTTCTTCTTTGGAATATTTAATTTAATCTCATATGTTAAAATTCTGAAATAAGAGATAAAGTTTATGGTTTTTTTTTTATTTTCTTCCATTTTGTTTACTTGAATTGCTATTGTTATAAAGAGATAGTCGTTTACATATTATTATTTTTCTCATTTTAAAACTGACATCCGTGCAACGCACGGGTGAAGAACTAGTTATTTTTAAAACATCGGTTTTTAATTGTTCGGATCGAACCGGTCGAACCGGCCGGTTCGATGGTTGTGCACGATTTAGTTGACCGAATCCACGTGGATTCGGGTCGGTCAGACCGGTTCTCGGTCCGACTGACCCGGCCCACTGATTTGGGTCAGCTGGACCGGGCAGAACCGGACCGTTTCGGTCCGAACCGGTCAGACCGGTCGGCCGAACCGGTTCACTGAAAATAAAAAAAAAATAAAAAAAAAAAAAAAAAAAAAAAATTATTTCAGATTTCTAAAATTAAACTTAAAACAAATTGATTTTAATTTTTGGAAAATTATTTTCAATTAATCCCAATTAGATAATTGGATCGACAATCATCTATTTTAGTAAATAGGTGTTAGATTAATTAATTGATTTAAATTGTTAAATTGATTTCAATTAATAGAACACATATATAATATTGATTATAGTTCAACTTAATTAGTATTACCTCAACATTATATGAATGATTTATGCTAGTTGAGGTTCTATAATTATTTTGAAAAATCGATAATTAATTAATGTAATTGATTATGAAATTAGGTCGTATGTTCCTCTTAGGACAATATGCGCTTCCATATACCTTTAGAGAACATAGATGTAGGAATCACATAGACCAATCCAAAACCTTCTGATGAGATAAAACTTTTAATCAAACCCCTCATTCTTAATTTAATTAAGAATCATTTCAAGCTATAAAGAAAAACCCAATCTGTTGAGTTATTTCTTTCCTTCTGCCAACGGTTGGATTATGTGTAGCCCTTTACTACAGTGCAGTAAGCCGTGTTAGCGGGGAGTGCTATGGTAGAGTAAGCTGTAATTCAATTGACATAGCGATGAAGGTAGCCATAGAAAAGGGTTATGTTGAATTAACGTGGTCGGCTAGATTAACTAGGGACTGCATTAGTTTGGCATAATCAAGTTCTATGAGCATCTTTGATTGGTAGGTTAGACTTGACACACGACGATTTTGATATTCGCGAGATTAACTTAGGTCATTATCAAGTGTGAGGAAAATTAATTTAGGGTCATATTGTGGATATGATTGATTGTGATCTACCTTTGGGCAAATATAATCGGGCTAGATTAACTACGGGTTATATTTGTCTATTGGACCTAAAGCCCATTAAGAAAAATCAGTTTTCTCGTTTGTCTACTAGAGGGAAGTGGAATTCGATAAAATTAGTGGGAGAACAATTAAATAACATAAGTCCAAACATTTAATTGTAACAATCATTTAACGCGAATCTCTAATAATCCTCTTCTCTATATGTCTCAGATAATCATGTCTAAGAATCCCATAATGTCAATCCTCGACAATAAACTCAATGGCCCTAATTACCTAGATTGGTTGCGTAGTCTTAAGCTTGTGCTAACTGTTGAGGGGCGTCTCTATGTTTTGAACGAGAGACTTCCCGCCACTATACCTGCCACAGCGACTGATGCTGAAAAGGAAACTTATGAAGTTTGGAAGAAAGATGACACTCATGCTAGGTGCTATATGATAGCCGCCATGGAGCCCGCGCTTGCGAGGAAATATGAGTCTCACTTGCATGCTTTCGATATAAAGGCTCATCTCGATAGCATGTATAGTGAGAATATTAGGGCATCGAGGTACGCTGCTACAAAGGAGTTGATCACAGCGAGACTGGGCGAAGGGACTTCGGTCCACGAGCACTGTCTCAAAATGATCACTCTCCTTGAAAAGCTAGTGAATCTTGATGTCACCCTCCCGGCCGAGCTCTCGTTGGATTTGATCCTGTTGTCTCTTCCTAGTTCCTATGAATCGTTCATAGTGAACTTCAACATGAACAAACTAGATCCTCCCTTGGATGAGTTAATGAACATGTTGGTCAGCTTCGAGTCCACCATTAAGAAAGAGAAGTTTGTTCTCATTGCTGCTACTTCTGGAAAGAAGAGTTCTTTCCAAAAGAAGAGAAAGGAAAGAGTTCCCTTCCCAAACAGCAAGTTCGAAGTGGGCGAAGGTAGTGGGGGCCCCAAAGCAAAGGTTAGCAAACAAGTTGATGATGCTTGCCATCACTGTGGAAAGAAAGGACATTGGCGCCGCAACTGCAAGGCTTACCTAAAACAGAAAGGTTCTGAAAAGGGTACGTATTTCATTGACGTAAATTTGTCTGTCAACTCTTCTTCTTGGGTATTGGATACGGGCTGTGGCTCACATTTGTGCAATGATTTGCAGCTAATGACAAGAAGTCGAAGACTTAGAGCGGGTGAGACCTTCCTAAGGATGGGGAATGGAGCAAGAGTTGCTGCTGAAGCCATTGGCACAATTTACTTAAATGTTTTGGATTCTAGTTTTCCTATTGTTTTGAACGAATGTTTATTTGTTCCGTCGCTCATTAGAAACCTTATTTCTATTCCTGTATTAGATATTGAAGGTTTTACTTTTGTTTTTGGAAATTCGATTTGCATTATACAAAAGAATGAGAATTTGATTTGCAAAGGACGACTATTAAACAACTTGTATGAACTAAATCCAAGTGAAATACCTATTAATGTTATATCAGCAAAACGTAAGGAGATAGATCAAAACCCCGCACAACTTTGGCACGCTAGATTAGGTCATGTCTCTTTAAGAAGGACGAACGATTTTGTTAGTGAAGGATTGTTCTCTTTGGAGGACGTGAAATCACTACAAACTTGTGAATCTTGCCTTAAAGGGAAAATGACCAAGTCACCCTACAAAGGGAAAATGGAACGAGCCGAGGGTCTTTTGGATTTGATCCATACAGACGTATGTGGTCCACTAAGTGTTAGTGCGAAGGGTGGATATAACTACTTCGCTACCTTTACCGACGATTATTCTAGGTATGGGTATGTGTACTTGATGAAGTACAAGTCTGAAACATTTGAAAGGTTCAAAGATTTTAGACACGAAGTAGAAAAGCAACTCGGACGAAGTATTAAGAAGCTGCGATCCGATCGTGGTGGAGAATACTTGAGCATCGAGTTCATTGACTATCTAAAAGAAAATGGGATACAGTCCCAATGGACTCCACCGGGAACTCCTCAACTTAATGGAGTATCCGAACGTCGGAATCGAACTTTATTAGATAGGGTTCGATCCATGATGGGGTTCACAAACTTGCCGGCATACTTGTGGGGTCATGCACTCCGTACTGCCGCGTATTTGCTGAATAGAGTTAACACCAAAGCAGTTAAATCCACACCTTATGAACTTTGGCATTCCCGGAAACCCAATTACAAACATATTTGGATATGGGGTTGTCCCGCTTATGTGAAGCGGTTAGTGGGAGATAAGTTGGATAGTAAATCCGACTTGTGCTATTTTGTGGGGTATCCCGAAGACTCAATGGGATACGAGTTTTATTATGTCAAAGAAGCAAAGACGTTTGTTTCAAGAAATGCCACCTTTTTGGAAAGGGAGTTTCTATCCGATAGAAAGGGCAGCATGATAGAACTTGAAGTAGTTCAAGAACCACAAAGTGAAGTTCAAACGCAAGAACAAGCAATCGAACCAATACAACAAACCACTAATATACCTCCTGAACCTACGGTACGTAGATCCGAAAGAGTTCGGAAAATGCCGGATAGGTTATTCGTCCTCGAAAATGATGAAGATCATGTTGATCTTGGACGAGATCCAAGAACATACAATGAGGCCGTATCGGATGCGGACATGGGACATTGGCTAACTGCCATGAAATCCGAAATGGACTCCATGTACTCCAACAAGGTGTGGACCTTGGTAGATCCACCTAAGGGAATTGTTCCTATAGGCTGCAAGTGGATCTATAAGAAGAAAATTGGAGTGGATGGAAAGGTATCGACCTATAAAGCTAGATTGGTGGCAAAAGGATACACTCAAAGGCAAGGTGTTGACTATGAGGAAACCTTTTCGCCAGTCGCGATGCTGAAGTCCATTAGGATTTTGCTGGCCATAGCTGCGTGGTACGACTACGAGATATGGCAAATGGATGTGAAGACCGCCTTCCTTAATGGAGATACTGAGGAAGAAATTTACATGGCGCAGCCGGAAGGCTTCATATCTTCTGGAAGTGAGCAAAAGGTTTGCAAGCTCCAGCGATCCATTTATGGATTGAAACAAGCATCCCGTAGTTGGAACATTAGGTTCGACTCAACTATCAAAGAGTTTGACTTTGAGAAGAATCCGGAGGAACCTTGTGTATACAAGAAGGTTAGTGGGAGGGCAGTGATATTTTTAGTGCTTTACGTTGACGACATTCTACTCATTGGGAATGACGTAGGAATGTTACAACAAACGAAAGCATGGTTGTCCACACGTTTCTTAATGAAGGATTTGGGAGAAGCATCTTATGTATTAGGAATACGCATCTATAGAGATAGAGCAAGAAAGATGCTTGGCTTATCCCAAAGCCTGTACATAGACACCGTTATGAAACGGTTTAGCATGGAAGAATCCAAGAAGGGATTCTTGCCAATGTCCCATGGGGTTCGTCTCTCGAAATCTATGTGTCCGCAAACACCTGGTGAAATCGAGGAGATGAAAAGGACGCCCTATGCTTCTGCCATATGAAGCATAATGTATGGCATGCTATGTACGAGACCCGATATTGCGTATGCTGTGAGTGTCACAAGCAGATATCAGTCTAACCCCGGCCCGGCTCACTGGAAAGCCGTGAAAGATATCCTCAAGTACTTGCGAAGAACTAAGGATATATTTTTGGTCTATGGGGGTGCCGAGTTGAAATTAGAGGGTTTTACTGACTCTAGTTTTCAATCGGATGTGGACGACTCAAAGTCGAATTCTGGATTTATATTCACGCTTAATGGTGGTGTCGTGTGTTGGAAGAGTTCCAAGCAAAGCACGACGGCCGATTCCACTACCGAAGCGGAATACATTGCAGCATCCCAAGCTGCAAAAGAAGGGACTTGGATAAGGAAATTCATCCAAGAGTTGGGTGTCATTCCTGATGCTAGTGATCCAGTACCGTTGTACTGTGATAACACCGGAGCCGTGGCGCAAGCTAAGGAGCCACGATCTCATCAGAAGTCGAAGCATATTCTGAGGAAGTATCACGTGATCCGAGAGATCATTGATAGAGGTGAAGTTAAGGTTGAACGAGTCACCTCGGAAGAGAACGTAGCAGACCCCTTCACGAAGCCTTTACCGAGATCGGTCCATGAGAAACATCGAGAGTCGATGGGATTGCGATTTATGGGTAGTTGGCTTTAGGTCAAGTGGGAGATTGTTAGAGTAGGTGACCAACAAGCCAACTTGTGGCTGTGGTCTTTCGTATTTATTATTGTAATAAACGAACCTTTATTCGTATTAATGATAAAACACCTTGGCATTCTATATCTTTGTCCCTTTGTCACAAGCATAGATATAGTCCTTACAGTTATTACAAGTACTAGTAATTGATCGTTAGGATCGTGAGATATTTACTCAAGTATTATAACTGTTAAACCTGTTCCTAGTCGAAGGGTTACGCCACTAATGAGGATATCGGCCTTTCCCATTAAGACTAGCACTTAGTGTATGTGTACTGCATCTCATCAGTAAACGGTATTGTGATATCGGCATGCATAAGTGGGTGCTCGTAAGTTGACGAGTTCACTGAACTCCCTCACCCTAGAAATCTCTAAGTGGTTCCCAATAATCGAGTAGAGATATCTATGGTATAGTTGTACACCATTAGTCCTTATGACCTAGACATCACCGTGACTTCACTAGAGGACCAGCTGTATCGTGACCTGTCCCTGAGTTCCACCGAGGACCATCCCAAGGGCCAGTGTTCGTGCAGTCCGAAATCTAGTGGGAGGTCTGTGCATTGTAGTCGGGGATTCGATCGCTAGAATAGTCTTGGATGTCCTGTGTGTTCTGAAAGTTCGTAATCATTCCAAGTCTCTGGCCAGAGCTAACTAAGTGATGATTAGAGAATTCGATTCTCTAAGTCATGCACGTAAGGATTACAACACTTAGAACGATCGCACCGTCATCGAATATATAAAGAGGTCTCGATGAACCAATGCCTCTAGTTCGATCGGGACATATGAATTGAAGGGACCGTACTGTACGTTAACTATATCTGAAGGTTCTTGCAGGCACTTCATTTGTATCTAGGGAATCATGACGCGTAGTTGCTAGACGCCAATCTTGATTCGTTGGGTGATTAAGGTGAAACGAGCTTCATCTTAATCGTAACTCTAAGGGACGAGTTTTGACCACAAAGAGTTGTGGGCCCACGGCTAGCTTACACCTGAACCATCGAGGGTCACACTGCTCGTGCACATAAGATCTTTGAATAAACGGTCAGAGATAAAATAGTTTATCTTTGCATAATTGGAAGTCAATACGATTGAGTCCAACATTCGTAATTTGGAATTATGAATGAGAATAAGAAAAGGAAAAGAATAGGCAAATGTATTAGTGGACTTTCTAAATCGGGAATTTTCCAAATTTAGAAAGTGCACTGAACTGGGGCTTCCACTTTTGGAAAGTTGGAAAATGAGAAATGGCACTCGTAATGACGAGGAAATTATAATGATTCCGAAAATGTAATTGTTGCAATTTTCCGATCATTGAATTGAGAGAGACGAGCAAGTAAAGGAACTAACGAGCTTAAGCTGTTGGGCCTGGTCCAACTTAAGCCCGTTAGGGTTTTATGCAAGGGACTATAAATACTTGATTTATAGGCCTTGCACAAAGATACAAGACCTAATCAAAACCCTAGCCGCTCACCTCTCTCTCTCGGCCTCTCTCCCGCGGCCATCACCGGCGCCGTCGCCGGATTCTCGCCGGAATCGGCCGTTCATCGGCCGACTGCCTTGGTAGTCTCTTTCCTTCTCTTTTTCTTCCGTTTTTCTAACTATTACGTGTCTAGTGCCACGTGTTAAGTAGATAGAAGTATACGAGGTGAAATCCGAGAGGAGGAAGACCAAAGATCGAAGAATCGAAGAGCAGCGCACGAGCCGAAGCCGCACGCTGCCCCACGCGCCGCCCCGAAAGACCGCGCGTGTACCTCACGCGCCGCCGTGCCGATCCGCCGCTGCACTGCTGCTGCCCCGATTGTACGGATTGGTTTCCGTAGCAATCTCGACTTGCTAAACGCTCCTACCTCACGCTTCAAGAGGTAAATACACGAAACCCTAGTTTCGGTTCGATTAGATTTAAACTATTTATGCATGTTTGCTTTCGTATGATTTTATGTGATTATGTGTAATCGTTTTAAATCATTGCGAGCATGTTATTTGGTTTAAACGCGAGCATGTTAATTGATTTAAATTCGGTTAAATTAATTAGCATGTATGTTGTTTTTATTTTCGCTGGAAGCGCAAAGGTACGCAATTAATTGATTTAATTTGTCGGGCATGTGCTTGTGTGCTTTAAAGTCGTTTAAATCGCATTAAATTTTTGTTTTCCGCTGCGTACACGTGCCCGAAACCCAACACCTTCAACGCTGAATCCCTCAGTCGGCGGATCGATCTGCTCCCGAGATCTGTTTAAGCCCCTCTCCCGAAGAACCGATCTTCTTTTTATATAGAAGAAGCAAACTTGTGATACTTCTTGAATCTTGGTGTCTTCACCACAAAGGCTTGATGCTGATATATTTCTATGAAAATCACGTATCACGATGGAGCAATAAAAACGAGAGCAAATAATGATTTCTCTGTAAATTTTTCTCTCGATAAAAAAGACGCTGGAAGAGCGACACAGAAAAGAGAAAATCTTTCTCTCCAAAAAGCAGCCAATAAAAACGAGAGTAAAGAAAATATTCTGTGTAATTTTTCCTCTCCAAGAAGGCGTGCAACACCAACAAAGAAACGAGAGATTTGTTTCTCTCAAAAAGACGCACAATGTATTGTTAGAATTTATTTCGTGTAGATATAAATTATTTGTGTCAGATTCAGTTTTTTTTGTTACTGTTGCGTGAAGTGTTGCAACAGTTCGTGAAACAGTTTGTAAAAACAGAAATAAACGAGACACAAATTTAATGTGGTTCAGATACAATTGTACCCTACATCCACGGGGACCTGCAAATAAAATTTACTAATTTTTAGTTTTACGAATACAATAATAGGACTTAATCAAAATACAAAGACTCCCTCTTTGTTGACGTCGTTCTTGTATACTACGCTGAATTATAAATCTTCAATTTGCAGCACGTCCCTTGCTCCGCACGGTTGAACTCCCTTCAACGCTGAATCCCTCAGTCGGCGGATCGATCTCCTCCCGAGATCTGTTTAAGCCCCTCTCCCGAAGAACCGATCTTCTTTTTATATAGAAGAAGCAAACTTGTGATACTTCTTGAATCTTGGTGTCTTCACCACAAAACCTTGAAGCTGATATATTTCTATGAAAATCACGTATCACGATGGAGCAATAAAAACGAGAGCAAATAATATTTTCTCTGTAAATTTTTCTCTCGACAAAAAAAAAAACGTTCCTGGAGCAGCAATAAAAAGAGAAGAAAAATATAATTTTTCTCTCCAACAAAAAGCGCGCAGATGACGATGCTTGAAGCCCTATTTATACGTTCATAATTCTTCCTGCTCAAGAAAAAATATAAATCTAATTAGATATGCTATTCACGTTAAAAAGAGTTGTATAGGAAAATACAACTAATCATTCCTTATCTAAAAACTAATTCCCTTAACTATTAAAACACTAAGGAAATAAAATCCATTAGGTTAGGGATTCTTATTCACGTAGGAGAATAAGTTGTAAAATAAGAAAACTCTTTGTATAAAGATAATTCCTAATATTAATCAATTAATGACAAATTAAAAGGAATTAAAACACAAGGAAACTCCCTTTCTTATATCACGACATATCTAGACTTGTGCTACAACTCTTTTACACGTTTCCTTGCAAAGTCAGAATCCAAAGGATTCTAACAATCTCCCCCTTTGTCGTTTATTGATTATAATCATTTTCTCCCCTGAGTAAAATACCTGAAAATAAAACAATCAGATGATAGACGGAAGCAATAAAACGAAGATCATCATCAACTCTTTTCAACAACAAGAGTGGCATCAACTACTGCAATAGTAAGTGCCACAGTTTCAGCAACTGTTCCCACAGAAGTGGCTTCGGCAGGTGGTTCACAACGGAGTCAGCTCCCCCTGCATGTGTATCTCCCTCTATGAATGATCCTTAGGCAGCTCCTCTTGTAAATGCATTCATTCTTCCCCTTTGCTTACTCGGCTTAATAGACTTGGAAGGCGGTGGATGACAACGTGGTAAATTATCCACGTGATAAGAGACTCAGCAAATAACGTCGGCATTAGCTCCTCCTTTTATATTCTTGTGAAGCTCTGAAAATAAAACAATGAAACCAATTAATGTCAATTACCACAATAATAAAAAGATGAAATTCCTTCTATTTTGGATAGACACGTTCAGCTGATTAATATGGAGAGATAATTTATTTCTTCTCAAATTATCTAATGAGATAACTAAGGAAAATATGTTCCTCATATTAATACACATCTCCATAGAATTCCACTTGGTGTTGTGGACTTAGAATCCCACCGAGATTCTAACACTCTCCCCCTTTGGCATTGATTGGTCAGAACATTTACTCCCCCTAAATATATGATACATGCATGAACAAGGGTCAGCAAATTCAAAATAACATCTGCAAATATAAACTGTTGCAACAGTTTATCAAACAGTTCACCAGATTGTGTAAACTGTAAATAAACCATAGTTCCAAAATAAAAGCAGATAATTCGTTCAGATAAACACGAGATAAAAGGATATGCGGTAGCAGAAACAACTTCTCTTCACAATGCTCATTATTTGTCCTGTATTTCTGCACTATTCCAGCAACTGTCTGATGCACTGTCATAACAGTTGTCTGAACTCCCCCTGCATTCCTGCACTATTCCAGCAACTGCTAGATGCACTGTAGCAACAGTTGTCAGAACTCCCCCTGTGTTCATGCCATCTTTATTGTTCTTTTCTCCCCCTTTCTGGGCAATCACCATGCATAGATAACTCAACATGGACTAGTGATCTTGATGTGTCGAGCAATCTGTTCAAACACTTAACAAAAAGATCAAACGAAGAGAGAATCTTGAAAGTAAGTGAGAAGAGTCACCATACACAACTTGCAAACAAAATCACAAACTCAAAAACTCAATGCCACACGATAATTGCAATGCGAAAATCAAAGGATAGTGATATCAAATCCAACATTAAATAGCAAAGACTGCAGACTTTGCCAAACTTCATAAGAAACATGTATTGGAGATATTAATATTAAATGATACATTTCACTAATAGCTTAAGCTTTTGGTTGAGATGGTCATTCAACATGGTATCAGAGCCAGGCCAAATGAAAGGTCCTGAGTTCGAATCCCACAGCCACCCATTTAAAAATACAGCCACCCATTTAAAAATATTTCAAGTGCAAGGCTTCAAATGTAATTCACCTGCACTTGAGGGGGCGTATTGGAGATATTAATATTAAATGATACATTTCACTAATAGCTTAAGCTTTTGGTTGAGATGGTCATTCAACAACGTGGAAATGTGAGGAGTAAGCCCAATCGATCCGGTTGCAACAAAAAAAATCAAATTTAACCGGCACATAAACAAAAATCCCGTCTGTCTCTCCCTTTTTTTTTTTTTTTTTTTTTTTTTTAAATAATGCCTAATGCAGTACAAAAAGTAAACATGAGAAATAGACATGAGTGAAGAGACCTATGTGAATAGGATACTGTATGGACAAACAAAACATATGGGATTTATCTTCACATTCACAATAAGCGCAATCCCCAAAAATCCGACTGCCAATGCAACCAACAAACTTAATAATCCCAAGTCAAACACAAAGATGCTCTTATTAGGTAGCGTACACACACGTCTAATGGTAGGTTTTTCTCATGAAAAACAGAGCAAATAAAAAGAACGAGATTATGGTGTTCGTGCAATGTGTAGTCCCCTGGGCTTTCTAATTGAGCTTTGTAGTAAGTGTTCGGTCAAGTGGTTTACTGGCTCGACTCAACTAGGCTTCGAACTATTCACTGACCATATATATATAATTTATATTGGCCGTGCAATGTGTATTCCCCTGGGCTTTCTAATTGAGCCTTGTAGCGAGCTTTCGGCCACGTGATTTACTGGCTCGACTCAAAAAGGCTTCGAACTATTCACTGACCAAATGGTTGTAGATATATATATTAGTAACAGTAGTTCAAGAGTAGCTTTCACTCATTAAAAGAGGTAGTTTTTCCCTATAAAAACATCCAACCATGACAAGACTATTCAGAGAAATAAATAAGTTGGAGCCTTTTAAGTAATCATTTTGGGAATTGGTGAAGTTCTACCCCACAAAATTTTGAAATACACGAAGTATCAAATTCACATTTGTCTCAATCATATGCAGTATGCTTAATGCAGGTCCTATATGAGATGCAAAAACATATGAAGTGTCCTACCTCTAAGAGTTGCAAGTCTGGACACACAGACTGTTTCAACAGTTCATGCAACTGCATCAGATTAAACAACATAAATTCCCAGCGATTTTCGCAAGGAATCAAATTTCTGTGCATCAAGGGTTTTTGCAAAAGCATCAGTTAATTCATTCTCCGTTGCAGCATAATCAATTGAGACAACCCCCTTTTCGACCAAGCCCCTTATGAAAAGATGACAAATATCAGTAAGCTTAGTTCTCGAATGCTGAATTGGATTCATAAACTTATTTTTCGCATACAAATTATCACAATTCAGATTACCAAGTTTTTTATTCCCCAAACTAGCTTTGTCAGCAGAACTGTTGGAACAGTTAGTACTATCATCACATGAGTTTAAAGAAGTAATGGCAGATAAACAATTAAGATCAGACTTCTTTACCCAGATTTTTTGTTGAGTTTTATTCACTAAATCAACCTTTATCTTGGGTTTTTGAGACGACACAAAAGTGTGATCAATTTTAGCGGAAAGTGGTGAGCGGGCCATTATTCTTTTAACCATTTTCAAGTACTTAAAACACCTAGGTCGTATATGACCAGCAACATGACAAAAATGACAAATAGGCACAAAAGGTTTTCTTTGAAATGACTGTTTTGGCGCAACTGTCGCAACAGTCTGTGAAACAGTGCATTGTTTAACAAAATTGATTTTTCCTATTGGATCTTCTTTCTGTTTCAAAGCATCATCAGATAGTTTATTACCCCTTACACCTAGATGACCATAGTTCGGCTGATTTGTTCTCAAAATTTCATTCAAATTTACCTTACTTGTATTTAATTTTGAAATAGAATCTTGGGTTTTAGCAAATTTGGCCTTCAAACTATCTGTTTCTCTACTAGCAGAAATAACATTTTGTTCAAGAGTAGAAATTCTTACCTTCAATACTTTGTTTTCCTCAATTAGGACAAGCTTCTCTTTTTCTAAGAATTTATTCGACTCGCATA
Organism: Erythranthe guttata; assembly: GCF_000504015.1. Next base: position 32,573 of record NW_012193807.1, on the reverse strand, counting down.
CCTGAAGAAATTTTTCGTACATCCTTTCATAGCACTCCTTTAATTCTTCCAAGGATGACACGTCATCATCGCTGTTGTTTTCTGATTCCCAATCATCACCTGCAAGATTTAACGGAGTTAATCTTTTATCAGATATTGAATGCAACTTATCATATCTAAGTTCTGTCTGAACAGTCTGTCCAACTGTTGCAATAGTTTCAGCGACAGTCTGTTTGCACTCGTTTATCTGAGTAGTTCCTTCGTAGGCCTGTTGTAGAACATCCCATGCCTCCTTTGCTGATTTGCACATTGATATCAATTTGAATTGATCTTCATCGATACAACTCAAGATAGCATTGGTTGCCTTGGAATTATAATCCGCTATTCGTACTTCTTCATCACTCCACTTCTCTTTTGGGGTTTGAATGATCTCGTGTGACTCATTCATTGAGGTAGGAGGTGTCCAACCAATTAGAATCGCGCGCCAGGCCCATTCATCAATAGATTTAATGAACATCTTCATTCTTATTTTCCAATCAGAGTTGTTCAATTCACCCAAGACAGGTGGTAGGAATGCGCCTTCACGATGATTATTCATGTCTGCACAAAAAAAATAAAAAGGAATTAAATCCCAAAATCTCACTAAGTGAATCTAGTGACAGGCTCTTGATGCCAATTGTGAGAATTTATTTCGTGCAGATATAAATTATTTGTGTCAGATTCAGTTTTTCGTTACTGTTGCGTGAAGTGTTGCAACAGTTCGTTAAGCAGTTCGTAAAAACAGAAATAAACGAGACACAAATTTAATGTGGTTCGGATACAATTGTACCCTACATCCACGGGGACCTGCAAATAAAATTTACTAATTTTTAGTTTTACGAATACAATAGTAGGACTTAATCAAAATACAAAGACTCCCTCTTTGTTGACGCCGTTCTTGTATACTACGCTGAATTATAAATCTTCAATTTGCAGCACGTCCCTTGCTCCGCACGGTTGAACTCCCTTCAACGCTGAATCCCTCAGTCGGCGGATCGATCTCCTCCCGAGATCTGTTTAAGCCCCTCTCCCGAAGAACCGATCTTCTTTTTATATAGAAGAAGCAAAGTTGTGATACTCCTTGAATCTTGGTGTCTTCACCACAAAGCCTTGAAGCCGATATATTTTCTACGAAACTCACTTATCACGATGGAACAATAAAAACGAGAGCCAAGAATATTTTCTCTGTATATTTTCTCTCGATAAAAAAAAAACGTTCCTGGAGCAGCAATAAAAAGAGAAGAAAAATATAATTTTTATCTCCAACAAAAAGCGCGCAGATGACGATGCTTGAAGCCCTCTTTATACGTTCATAATTCTTCCTGCTCAAGAAAAAATATAAATCTAATTAGATATGCTATTCACGTTAAAAAGAGTTGTATAGGAAAATACAACTAATCATTCCTTATCTAAAAACTAATTCCCTTAACTATTAAAACACTAAGGAAATAAAATCCATTAGGTTAGGGATTCTTATTCACGTAGGAGAATAAGTTGTAAAATAAGAAAACTCTTTGTATAAAGATAATTCCTAATATTAATCAATTTATGACAAATTAAAAGGAATTAAAACACAAGGAAACTCCCTTTCTTATATCACGACATATCTAGACTTGTGCTACAACTCTTTTACACGTTTCCTTGCAAAGTCAGAATCCAAAGGATTCTAACAAATAATAATTTCATTATTAAAACAAATTTTTAAAATTCAATATTATAAGATATACAAAATGAGCATACTTTTATGTTTTTTTAGGGTACACCGTACATATATGTTGAGAGTAAATATATATTTATTATTGTAAAAAGTTCACACGTGTCTATGTTTTGCCATAACTTTTATGAATGGAATATCTAAATTTTGATTAAAATTTTATAATAATAACTATTTTTAATAGAGCATCCAAATATTTATATATTCAGCCTATATATTTATGTAAACAAAGATATTCAAAATAAAATAATAATTGTTCATTTAATTTTTATGTCATTCTTATACATTTATTTATATATTATATTCGTTTACACAATTAAGTATTATTATTTTATATAATGTAGTGATAACTTGTAATAGGTAAGACATCAGAATTGATATATATTTGTATCTACTCTAGTTAAAAAATGATAAAGATAAATATATTATCATTGTCTTTTTTCGGCGACACCGTCGCAAGCCTTGCCGAAAAATGGATGTCCTTGCCGCCGCAACATATTTAATGTTGCGGACCGTTGAATCTGAGTGTATATATACTATTGTAAGAGAGGGATAAGACATACTTTACCTTTAATTCAAACCTAGTGTTTTCACCTCCAATCTTCTCTTGTGAGTGATCGAGATCTCTGAGTGAGGACAACTAGAGTTTGTGCTGAGTGTAGAGGGTGAGTTCTGACTGAATTGACTGTGCATGTGTTGGTGAGTCAACTCAGTGTAAGTTCTGGGTAGATCTAGGGTGTTAGGTGAGTTGCAGATGCTTGGTGCTTATTTCCGTTTTGGAGTCGCCACCAAAACTTGAATATTCTAGACTAAATACTGGAAAAGGGAATTGAGCCGTTTGTCTACATATGTAGCTCTAACCTGAGTTATTTTGCATTATATATCTTTCCCTCTTTCCCTTTTTCTGTAACTACGAACCTATGGCTGGAAATACTGGAACTTGTACCTAACAGTTTGTATTATCGGCCATCTATTTTTCTTTTTTAACAATAATAAGATGTTTTTAAAAGGTTTATTTTTAAAAGATATTCAAAATTTTGGGAAAACTGATGTTAGTAAAAATATTTACGTTAAAATTAAGAGTTTTTTTCTTTATTAAACTTCTACAATAAGTAAATATATAATGAAGAATATGAAATAAGAATTATGAATAGTAGAAATAGTACGGAGAGATTTATAAATTTGTGTTTTGAGGTTTTGAGTTTTTACTTCTTTTATATATTATTTTAATATTAAAAAAATAAGAATTACAATTAAATATTTATATTAAAAAAGATTATTAAAAAAGTCGATTGGCCGATATTACCCGACCAACCGACTTTTGAGTAAACTGAAATTCACCGACCGACCTATTTATATATGAATAGGTTAAAATTAGCAGTTCGACAACAAAATTATCGACCCAAAAAAATTATCGGCCTCCGATAAAACCGATCTATTGCCAGCCCTATCTACCAGACCTTTATGATTTTCTTTATAATGAATTATTTAATTGATTTTCTTGTAAATTTTTATGGAGTAAATTGCAAATACCACCCCTGTGAAATTCTTAATTGTCAAATACCCCCCTGTCAAAAAACAATTCACTTATACCTCCCTGTGTAATACTTTTCGAAGCACACAGCACCCCATTGATAGTTTAATTATTGACCATGGGCGAAATGACAAAAATGCCCTAGGGTCTTTTTGCAAATAATAAACATACAAGTGTTTAACAAATTTTTAATAATTTTATTATTTTAAACAAATAAAATATATAATAAATATAAATACTGATCAGAATTATTAAAGGAAAAAAAGAAGAAGACGACATCGTTTTCTTCGTCTTCTTCACAGCACACCAATCTACCCCCACCCACCCAACCAAACTCACAACTCCATTCACCATTTCTTCCAGACCTCCGTCCGCTCCGCCCATCACCATCAATTCACCCCTCTTGCACCACACCATCGTGTGTTTAAGATCCACCGCCCACAACCGCGAGCAAGACATCGTCGTTCCTGGAGAAATTGGACATCAGAGGGGTGCAATCGTGTTGGAATGCGGTAAAAAAATTGCTTCAAATGGTAGGCGAAGAACTCACCGTGAAGGTGGAATTCACTTGAGATTCGAATGCCCATTTATCCTTTGCAGAAGTTGATTTTGTCGACTTCTTTAATAGCTATTGTTACACAAAATCCACCGCTGGCGATTGAAGACGACGGCCATGGTTTACCGGCGAAGATGACTGCAAATCCACAGCTGGAGTTTCGACAACCATGGATTGGGAGTTTTTGACGCAGGGGGTCGATTCGTGAGGAAGATGACGAACAAAGAAGAAAAGAAAAAGATGTGGGGGGCAACTCTGTCATTTCCCACAGCAAAAGTGAAGGAAAAATCGCACTACTCGCGCGTGTGAGACACGATTCGATTCCAGGGGTCTCAATGCTTTGACTTTGATTACACAGGGAAGGTATGAGTGAATTTTTATTTGACAGGGGGTATTTGACAATTACGTATTACACAGGGGTGGTATTTGCAATTTACTCAATTTTTATGTATTAGCAAATTGTTGGAAATACCATCAGAAGGATAGTAGAGCACTAGATATGGCTTACTGATTTTAGCTTATTGCAACTTTTCCCCTTGTTGGGCGGCTACTCATCGTTGTTGCTGATTTCATATGAAGTTTTTGGTGTGTATATAGTATTGCAGGGTTGGGCGTAAGTCGGTTTTATCATTGTCAAATTATTAATTTTTTGTCTGATAATAGTTAATCAATCAACTCATATACTTGGACAAATAATTTCGATCGTTGTTTTCAATTTACTGAAAAGTCGGTTGGTTGATAATTAACCAATCAACCGACTTGCTAATTTACTTAATATTTAATAGGGGCTATTTGACAAACACCCCTCATTGAATTTTGACTTCTTGATAAATTCATTTTTTTTAATTGATATTTGTTATAAATTCAATTAACTCTAATTATCCAAAATGCCCCTATTTACTATTACTGAAAATTACTATATTGTATTATTGTGGAAAAATCAATTCATTTTTTGTAGATATGCAAATCCCCCTATTCTCTCCCCCATCTCACACCATCCCCTATTATCTCTATCACATATATCACGTTAATTTTAGTTTATGCTTTCCCAATTTTTTTAATTTTTTAATAGTTTTTTATTTACAATTTAAAACAAAAATTGTTTTATCTTTCTTCAGTTTTTTAAATGGTTTATATTTAAAAAGAAATGGAAATCCACTACATACTCATCGAAAACCACTAAGTTTATCGAAAACCAATATGAAATTAAAGTAAAAAATTACTATAAAATAAGCATAATCCACATTAATATTAACGTAATCCACTATTAAATTAGTGTAAACAACTGTTAAATTAGTGTAATTCACTACATGTTCATTGAAAACCACTCTATGTTTAACAATTATGTAACATGAAAACCACTATGTATAACAACTATGTAAACATGAAAACCACTCTGTATAAAAGCTACGTAAACATGAAAATCACTCTGTATAATTACAAATTCGCTTTCTTGCTCGGATAAACAACAACATAACGTTCAAGCAAAACAAACATGTTCATACATCTGAGCAAATACATAATATATATATATATATATATATATATATATATATATATATATATATATATATATATATATATATATTGTCTTCTTAAAAAATGATAACACCCATCGGCTGCACAAACTTTCAAGAGAGAGAGGTTGTCATTAAAACGGGTAATTAATTCCCTAATTATTAGCATCCCTTAATTAGAAAAGATAGTAAATATCTTTTAATATTAAAATTAAATATACATTATTTTTTTATTAGTGGTATAAATGTATAATGGTGATAATTAGGTGGTTTTAATTAATAAAAAATATTTTGGATTTATCTTAAAAATGTAAAATAAAATTGGGCTCATTGTAATGACACTTGTGTAATTAGGGGATTTTGTAAATTTCCCCTATTTAACAATACCATTTTGATATCAAAATTAGTTTTGTGCTTAACTACTTGATTAAAAGAAATGAGGATCATACCATTTAGAAAATAATCAAAAGTTAAAACAAAAGGTAAAAAAAGAATAAAAGAATTCAAACTCAAAAATAAAAACATACACCAAATAATACAAATCAAATAGAGAAGCCATTGTCAATTCTCTGCGAACAGAACAAACCCTCTGTCTCCCTTTTCACATCTACATGGCTCTGTGATATAATAAGTTTTAAAAAATATGAATACTCGCGGTTCAATACTTTTAAGTTTCAAACATCTATTATTAATTATTTTATTCAATATAATCTCCACCATCGAAAAATATAAAATACTGAATTAATTCAATATATAAACAAATGCATGGCTTAATACAAATAAACGTATAATATTAAAATCGATAGTGTGAAAAATACGAATGAAGAATAAAATAAGATATTTATAAAAAAAATGATTATAACTCATTTCAATTAACTTAAATTGATTAACCTCAATTATTGAAAAAAACTTATTAATATAATTGATTATTTTATCATAAAAATAGTAAAATATAATTCTTAAAAATCGTAAGAATAAATCTTTTAATTGTAAGATTTGAATCGATTAAGCTAAAGTTCTTTCGATCTGTAAATTTTATTCAAGCATTTAAATTAATTAAACTCAAATAATTGATAATGACGTATTAATCAAATTAGTGGAGTGCTATAATATGATAAGAAAATGATATATAAATGCTTGAGTTTAATTTAGTGCACTCCACTAATTTGATACAACTAAAATATTATAGACGTATTTTAAAATTGTTTAGTGCTACAATGACGTATTAATCTTAAATAAAACATTTATAATTTATTAAGGACACTAAAATAACTATATCATTTATAGACAGATATGTAGTTGATACGGTATATCATTTTCTTCTTAGCTTATATTGAACAAGAAACAAAGTTCGAAGCATGTTCGAAACAACAATCTTGGATAAATAACCGACGGAGAAAACGAATAACAATTGGATGGAGATTCTGTTTTAATTTGGAATTGAAGAAATGAAAAATGTATCCTTTAAATTATTGTAAAATTGTGATTAAGGAAAGCAATATAATATAAGTAGTAGGTACCAATACTCGGCGATTTCGGTTTGGCATTATATTCAATGGCAGTCTCCAAACATCAATTCCGGCAATATATCGGACAATATTTCCTTAAGCTTCGGCTCGACTTCCAATGCGACGCGGGGATTCACTTTCTTTTGCCTTTTTACCCCTTCCAGTATTCCTCCGTCCGCGAGGAAGGTGAATATTATTTTGCAATATAATTTGTATGTAGATGGAGGAGGATCAGAAAGCAAAATGCAGCAACAAGAAATATATAGGGCAAATCTGCAAAATGCAGCAACAAGAAATATATAGGGCAAATCTGTGGGGACAAAAATGACATTTCACTAATGGATCAAATAATAAAAAAATAAAAATTAAGAAAAAGACATGACGCCAAAAGTTTACAGAATCCTCTGAGCTTAGGAAGGATGAGCTAATTTTTGCTATTTTAAATGTTGCTTTTATTTGGGTTACAATACAAATGCGGGATTAAGAAACCAAACGAAAGCCTCTCTCTCTCTCTCTCTCTCTCTCTCTCTCTCTCTCTCTCTCTCTCTCTCTCTCTCTCTCTCTCTCTCTCTCTCTCTCTCTCTCTCTCTCTCTCTCTCTCTCTCTCTCTCCGTGTTCTACTTTACAAATCAATCGGAAAATCTATAAAAATACAGAAGATAATTGTTTACGAAATCACAAACAAGGAAGATTAGGTAGTTATTCATTTTCACGATTTGACGATGGAAGATTAGAAAGTACATAACCCTTGTGGTCCATATATATGATAGATATTAATGCACTA
>NW_012193807.1:11010-21400 GCF_000504015.1 Erythranthe guttata | reverse complement strand
GAGATCGTACTTGCATGATAGGAGATTAATTGGGTGAAGAATTATCGCATAGGGGGAAGATAAAATCCTAGATCTGTTTTATATTGATATTTTCTCGTGTTTAATTGCTTTCTTAATTAGTTTAATTTATTTAGTTAATTAATTTGACAACCCTGCGTAGGCTGGATAAAAATCGTAATTGTTAGGATTTGGTACTTCGGATTAAATAATTTGCGTATTCCCTGTGGGATCGACATCCGACTCTCACGAGTCTACTTTACTACTTGTTTGCGATACGTACACTTGCGTGTTGGTATTTAGCACCCAACAAGTTTTTGGCGCCGTTGCCGGGGAATACGGCTAAATTATTTATTTATTCTAATATCAAATTTGAGCAATTTTTCTTACTTCAGCCATTTAATTTTTATTTTTATTTTTAAATTTTGATTTTTTGTTTTTTTTGTTACATGTCTGGTTACAATGCTGGGGCACCTCAAACGGGATATGAATGGCTTCCATCTGACGAATACCTCCAAAACACCTGTGATATGCCTCTGTTTTGTTCCGCATGTGGTGGAAATCATTATTCCGATCAATGTTGGGGATCACCAAAAGCGACAAATTTTGTCGAAATTACCAACGGAGGTTATTGGAACACTTACACCAACACATACGAGCAAAGCTTTCAAGACCAAGATTTGAACGAGTTTCAACATAGAGAGCCACAATTCGATGATTTTCAAAATTATTATCCAATGCAGCAGCAGACCACTGATGAACAACTTGATTTGGTATCCCTTATTGCCAAATTCATGAAGTCCACTCAATCATCATTTCGAAACATGGAGATACAACTGGAAGAAATGACGCTCAAATTAAAATCTGAATCTCTTGAAAATATTCCAGACGAAATCGGCAATGGTTATATCAAAGAAAATTCGGGTGAAGCCTGCGGTGAGAAAAATTATCTATATCCGGAAAATAGTGTCGATGTGAGAGAAATAGAAATTACGAAGACACTTGAGCATGATGAATCTGAGAAGGCAATCGAGCTAAACCACGAAGATGCCTCAGAACAAGAGAAGAAGGAGATGGATGTAATGATTGAAGATATTCTAGTTGTGGACCCTGTCGTTGATCTAAATGTAGATTTGAAGGCATCAATAGAGGTTGACGAGAAGACGAAGGTGTTTGAAGTAGAGGTTATACGCGGACGTGAGGTTTTTGTGTACCGATGTGAGGGAGCGGGTGATGAATATCCCATCTTAGCTTCGTACCGATTGATTACAACCAAGAAAGACTACAAGCTAAGGTGGACCATGATATATTGCAATGTTATCCATGCCTTGGTTGAAATTAAAGTGATAGAGCTCATGGATGGATGCGCAATCTACAAGGCTTTGGATTGGACATAACAGTTTGAAGAAGCAAAGTCTGGCTGAAGACTTAAAACTTAGCGCTTCTCGGGAGGCAACCCAAGCATTTATCGATTTTCGTATTTTTATTTATTTTTATTTTTCTTAGGATTTTAGCATGCGCAAACTAATAATTTAATCTTGTTTTATTTTTTAGGTCGAAAATCAAACACTAAGGGATCGGACGTTAAATGTGGATTAAACGAATATCAAAGAGTGCATCCCGGAGAAGGACCTTTTGACTAATCAGGTGTATTCTATCCTTGAACTTTGTTCTAATTGCATTGAGACAATGTAAATTTTAAGGTTGGGGGTGGAAAATTACTTTTTCTTATGTGCTTTAATTTTTTAGTTTGCATGCCTTAGGATTTTATCTTATTTTTTTCGTTTATTTATTGTTTTCTTAAAAAAAAAAAAAAAAAATTTGCTTGAGTCGAACGCATCGATGAGTTATGATGATGAGAGATGATCAATGTTTAATGATGAAATTGCTTGTTTTGTTGTGCTAAGGATTAGATGTTTGTTTAGCTTTCAATTCAACGGAACTTAGAAACGAATTATTTCTAGGAATCACACTTTGTGCATTGTTTTGGTTGAATGTTTTGTATTTTAAATTTGGAGTTAATTTGTGTTAGATCATGATATGTTCGGTTTTAGACCTCACCTTAGGAAATTTATGATACGAAGTATTGATTAGTGAGTGATTTGGGATATGATTTGGGCCTTCTTTGATCCGTTTGAGCCTTTCAAGCCGACATTTTTATCGAAATTTTCCTTAAAACCTTGATTTCAGCCTCGGAGAAAAGGTGTTCTTTCTTTTAGCCAATGTGTATAAGGTAGAATAGATGGAGATTCTTGAAAAATTACCCCTTGGAGTTCGGTTGAAAATTTTTATAAGGTCCTTCTTCTTCCCCGAAAAAAAAAAAAAAAAAAAAAAAAGAGAAAAAAAGAAAAGAAGAAGAAAAATATATATGTGTCTATTTTCAAAAAAAAAAAAAAAGAAGAAAAAAAAAAAGAGAAGAAGAAGAGACTAGAAGGGAGAAGTAAGGACTAATTGTTGAATTGTTTTGAAAGCTCGATCCATTATCTTAAGAGGAAAAGTGGAGACTTTTGAACTCTTAAGAATCGAGTTTATTAAAGTCCTTAGAGGTGACTTCATTGTTTCAAACGCTTATATTTCAAATTTTGGCGTAATCACCTCAATTCAAGAAGAATAGCCACATATACCCATATTTCCTACCTCGAACCAAAAAGCCTAACAATTGAAAGCCAAAAAGCCCCAATGATCCCAATAGCTTAATGTTCCATATTAGTAGAGTAATATATTTTGGTGAGTATTTGGAGTCAAACATATACATGTAAGCATAACTTTTTTCTATCTTTAATTTACAAATATTGGATGCTTGAAGCAATTGCATGATTTGTGGATTTTGGCTATGGTAAGTGACTAAGTGCTTTTGAATTTTAAACTTGCGAATGCCTATGAATTTTCATTATAATTACAAGTTCTGAAAACGTGAGGTTGGTCATTAATCTATGTGATAAGATGCGGTAGTTGAGTTATTTGCTTACGATTAGAGATTGCTTGAGGACAAGCAAAAGTTCAAGTTTGGGGGTGTGTTGAGTGTAGATTTTACACTCAATACGTTTACTTTACGTGGATCTTTTGTTTAGATTTAATTATATTTGTGCTTTAATTGATTGATTTTGTGTTTTATAGGTGAAAAACGAGAATTAGGTGTCCATGAAGGAAAAAATATCAAAAAGAAAGGAAAAAGTTGCAAATAAGGAAACAAATCAAATTGGAAGAAGGAATCTCGCCACAGCTTTGACAGTGTCCACGATTTCGAGCATATCTCTCTCATACAAACTCCGAATTAGGTGATTTTGGCGGCATTGGAAAGCTAATTTCAAGGGCTACAATTCTTATTTACACAATATTCCAAAATTCGGACTCAAACATGGCGAAAATCGAAGAACAAGTCCTGATGGGGGAAAGTGGCGGAAATTGATTCCTATTAGGTTTCTACTACTTCCTTATCAAGAAAAGCCTATAAAAGCAACATGTCTCTACACCATAAGCACGAAATTTTACACCACAAAATACAAAAAAACGAAGATCAACGAAGACTCAAGCATAGTTTTTCTTATTTCTTTTATTTTTATTTTGTTAATCATAAGAATTACGAGTAGCTAAGCTTTTAATCTAAGATTTTATTGGAACCCTATGTGGTAATTTGAACCTATTTTTCTACTTTTATGCAAGTTTAATTCTTCGATTATTTCTTCTATCTTGATCTTATTTAGCGCATGAACGTAGCTGATTTATGTTGCTATTTGTTATTGTTAGAATTGATTGACAGATCGTTTTAATAATTAGAACAGGGATAGAAGAGTCTTCGAGTAGTTTTCACCGGATGAGTGTGTTAATTGCATGTATTATCGTAGACATATAGATAATACCTTAGGTAGCCGTTTACGAGACTTGTTATTTAATGCTTTATTTATACTAGGTTTGCATAGACATATAGTGAATCTTTTATGAATAATAGGCTTATAACGCAGCGACAGCTGATTATGAGTAATTTCGTGTCTTGGGTTAATAATCGAGAATCGTAACTTGCATGATAGGAGATTAATTGGGTGAAGAATTATCGCATAGGGGGAAGATAAAATCCTAGATCCGTTTTATATTGATATTTTCTCGTGTTTAATTGCTTTCTTAATTAGTTTAATTTATTTAGTTAATTAATTTGACAACCCTGCGTAGGCTGGATAAAAATCGTAATTGTTAGGATTTGGTACTTCGGATTAAATAATTTGCGTATTCCCTGTGGGATCGACATCCGTCTCTCACGAGTCTACTTTACTACTTGTTTGCGATACGTACACTTGCGTGTTGGTATTTAGCACCCAACAGTTGGGCATAAGTCTGTTTTATCATTGTCAAATTATTATTTTTTTGTCTGATAATAGTTAATCAATCTAACTCATATAGTTGGACAAATAATTTCGATCGTTGTTTTCAATTTACTGAAAAGTCAGTTGGCTGAAAATTAACCAACCAACCGACTTTCTAATTTACTTCATATTTAATAATACCATTTTGTTATCAAAATTATTTTTGTGCTTAACTACTTGATTAAAAGAAGTGAGGATAATACCATTTAGAAAATAATCAAAAGTTAAAACAAAAGGTAAAAGAATAATAAAAGAATTCAAACTCAAAAATCAAAACATACCAAATAATACAAATCAAATAGAGAAGCCCTTGTCAATTCTCAGCGAACATAACAAATCCTCTATCTCCCTTTTCACTTCTGCATGGCTACTCAGTGATATAATAAGTTTGAAAAAAATATAAATACTCAGCGGTAAAATACTTCCAAGTTCCAAGCATTTATTATTAATTACTATATTCAAGTATCGAAAAATATAAAGTATTGAATTAATTCAATATATAAACAAATGCATGACTTAATACAAACTCACTTATGATATTAAAATCAATAGTGTTAAAAATACGAATGAAGAATAAAATAAGATGTTTATAAAAAAAATGATTATAACTCATTTCAATTAATTCAAATCGATTAACCTCAATTATTGAAAAAAAATATATTAAAATTATTGATTATTTTATCATAAAAATAGTCAAATATAATTCTTAAAAATCGGAAGAATAAATCTTTTAATTGTAAGATTTGAATCGGTTAAGCTCAAGTTCTTTCAATTCGTAAATTTTATTCAAGGATTTAAATTAATTAAACTCAACTATTTTATTGACAATGACGTATTAATCAAATTAATGGAGTGCTATAATATGATAGTTGTGATACTGTCATATTATATTGAAAATGATATGCCGTATCAACTATCTATCTATCTATAAATGATATAGTTATTTTAGTGTTCTAATTAATAAATTATAAACATTAAAATAAAACGCTATATATTGAACAAGAAACCGAGTTCGAAGCATGTTCGAAACAACAATCTTGGATAAATAACCGACGGAGAAAACGAATAACAATTGGATGGAGATTCTGTTTTAACTTGGAATTGAAGAAACGAAAATGGATCGTTTAAATTATCCTAAAAATTGTGACTAAGGAAAGCAATATAATATAAGTAGTAGGTACCAATACTCGGAGATTTCGGTTTGGCATTATATTCAATGGCAGTCTCCAAACATCAATTCCGGCAATATATCGGACAATATTTCCTTAAGCTTCGGCTCGACTTCCAATGCGACGCGGGGATTCACTTTCGTTTGCCTTTTTACCCCTTCCAGTATTCCTCCGTGTAGCACCCTCAATGATTTAAAAGAAATTTTGGAAAACACGGACTTTATTAAAAACTTTTGGAACAAATTTGAACTTTGAGAAAAACCACTTTAAAATTTAAGAACCATTTCCCTTTACTTCAAATCTAACCGACAATCGGAAAATAAGATTTTTCATAGAGAGTGTACCATAACATGAACGGGATTTTGAAAATAATCTCGAGGTGGCGGAATAATCCACATAAAACATCACCGGGGTTTAGAAAACACTCGTAAGACAGCGGAAGGAAATAAACTTTATTTAAGATACCCCCGTTTAATAGACTGGGTTCCCAAATCAGAGTACAAAAATTAAAAATCGATATCTTGGCTAGATATTTTAGAAATCGTTGACGTGGTAAAAATCCGGGTTAAACAGTCAAGGCATCAAGGCTAGCGATTCCTCGAACTCCACTCCGCCGGCCTCACAACCTGAAAAGGGAATATAAATAAAAGCATCAGCCCAACCACTGGCTCAGTAAGGACGTTGGCCTGACGAAACTCACGCCTCTCTCAACGTGTCACTCACGACCTATGTGAGTCCTAAAGTCCCTGTCTATGTTCTTTTCTCTTTTCAGTCTAAGGCCTTTACGTCATAATTGTATTATGTATAGTATTTCATGGACGTTAATCACGACATATAATCACGTCACAAATAATTAAACATATAACTTCACATATGAGCACATAATAAAAAGTCTGGTTTTGCTTTCAAAGCCATTTGAAATTCACTTTGAAAATCATGTGGATTCGTTTTCCTTTAGAAATCATTTCTTAGTTCATTTCGGAACTCGTCTTGGACAAAATATCCCTTTCCACGAAGTTCCCCTTTTTAGAACGAAAGCCCCCTTTTAAAATTCTTTTTAAAACCATTTTTCTTTCAAAATCTTTCGTATGCAAGTATGCACATGTTGGGATCCCCATCAAAACCCTAACGTAAGCATCGGCAATAGACGTTTATATGTTGAGCCCGGTCATTCGGTGGGAGCTAACCACCCTATAGTTCTATAGTAACTGTTGTTGGGATACCGGCCCCCCGTATCCCGTGTCTATTCAACCGTAACAACGTTACAATTTTGACTTTTCTATAGTAGACCATGCAATACCAATTAATGACTCGATGAATGCACGAAAGTCAAAGATCTTAATAGCAACACGATAATAATTCCAATTATATCATTCACGTGATTCGAAGGAATTAAATCATATAATTCGGAAGTAATTTCCGAGACTATAGTAAGCACATAGAGATCAAACATTAGTAATAAAGACACATATACTTTTACACGTAGATACACAGAGGCACTTATACGTATTTATATACTTATACATATACGTATATACTCTAATTTATAACTATGGGTTATAAGTTTCCTCAACCCGAATGGAGTACGCCTATAACATCATAGGTCTAAACTATCGATATACATATAAATATACTTATATATATACATACTTATACCTCACAAGAGTAAACCACGTAATTCAACCAAACATAATGAAATTCAACGCTTCTTATTTAAGGAACCATCAGAAATCTAATTCATTATAAGTACTAGCACATAGTAACTTCGAAGAACAACCTATTGTTCTAATCATAGATTGGTCTACGAATATTTCTTAGATATAGCTCAATACTCACAGTAAACTTCATCTATGTTCAATTATTATGTTAAGTTATGCCTCAAGAGTTTAAACCATGCTCATAAAGGACCCTTTAATTCAAGTAGTTTACTTGTAGGAAAATCGGACACTTTTGAAACTTTAACTTCAAAAATACATTTCTCTTAAACCATAACTTCAAAAATTCTGACACTTTAACACAATACTCCTATATCAGTGGAAAAGACTCCTTTAAAACAGTTTTCAAAGACAAGTAGTAGCCTAATGGATTACGTCGTTTGGGCCGCAATTTAAATCAGTGGATTTCAAATACCCCTAAAAACCGATGGATTTGAGCCCATTTTTTAATGGATTTCAAATCCTCCCACAAACCTAGTCATTTGAAATCCACCCATCGTGACTTCTCTCAGCAACCATCAAAAATTAGGGATTTCTTCAATTATTGATCTTCTAGCTAGGGAATTAGCAGGGAATATTCCTCTTCAACGGCGACGCTCGATGTTGGTCGAAAACCTACACGCAAGTGCACGTATCGTACAAGTAATATAGTGGACAATTAAGTCCGGATATCGAACCCACAGGGAATATTTAATTACTTAATCCTAGACGCTAAATTCTACCAATTATTATCAAGCCCACCCTACACAGTCGAATAAGGATTAATAAACTAAATTAAAAACAAGCAAAAACAAGAAAGCAATTTAAAATTCGAAGATTAATCAAAGTAGACAAGCCTAGGATTTTATTCTTCCCCCTATGTGATTATTACTCCCCCAATTCCCTCAATTATGCAAGCAATTAACCCGGATTATTAACCTGAGATGCTAAAATAATCATAACCCGCTTCCGCGTGTATTACAATTCTAATACTCTAGATTCAATTACTATATTCCTATGCAATTAATTCTAGAACAAAGCATTAAGCACAAATCTCAATAATGGCTACCTAAGAGATTAACTATATTCCTATGTTAATACCACAAAGGCTCTTCTACCACAGTTCTAATTATTAACCCGATCTTCCGATTCATGCGATTAACAATAACATAAAAGCGCATAAAGTGGCCAGTTTCATGAACTTAATAAAACAAGTAGAAGAAATAATCCGGAATTAAAACTTGCATAAAATCATAGAATTGGGTTCATAAATCCCACATAGGGTTCCAAATAAAATCCTAGAAATAAGAAATTTAGCTACTCATGATTAAAGGAAAAACACAAATAAAATAAGTCATAAACGATAAATCTATGCTTAGAGTCTTCGAATTCTTCGTCTTCGTTATTGCTTTGTTGCTCTCCAAATTGCGTAAAAAGATCCCTAATTGTGTACTTGGATTGGTCTTATATAGGGTGAAGAACTTGGGGAAGAAGGCAGTTTCCTTGTGCAATTAAAATCCCTTTACTGCGCAACTTCGGGGTATGGGACGGGGGTCCCATAATTTGCACTAAAACTGGGACGGGGGTCCGAGCCTTGTTTCTTCAGAATTTTGATATTTTCACTTTTGACCCATATTTTCGCCAAAATTGCAGTTTTGACCCCATACTTTTCCAATTCTTCAATTTGTACCTAAAATACAATAAATCAACTTTTTAAGCACCAATTATCGTTAAAACACACCAAAAGCTCAAATAAAAAGATACGATAAAGTGTAAAAATATACACTTAACACACCCCCAAACTTGAACTTTTGCTTGTCCTCAAGCAAATAACTACCAACAAGCAAATAACTCAACTATAACATCTCATCACATAGATCAATGATCAACTTCACATTTTCAGAACTTGTAATTATGATGACAATTCTTAGGTATTCGCAAGCTCAAAATTCAACAACACTTAGTCACTCACCATTACCAAAAACCACAATGCATACAATTGCTTCAAGCATCCAATATTTGCAAATTAAAGATAGAAAGAATTTATACATACATGCATATGCTTGACTCCAAATACTCACCCAATTATTCTACTCTACTAATATCGAACATTAAGCTATTGGGATCATTGGGGCTTTGTGGCTTTCAATTGTTAGGCTCTTTGGTTCGAGGTAGGAAATATGGGTATATTTGGCTATTCTTCTTGAATTTAGGTGATCACGCCAAAATTTTAAAGATAGGCGTTTGAAACAATGAATTCACCTCTACGGACTTTAATATACTCGATTCTCAAAAGTTCAAAAGTCTCCACTTTTGCTTTTGAGATAATGGATCGAGTTTTCAAAAATAATTCAACAACTAGTCCTTATTTCTCCCTTCTAGTCTCTTCTTCTTCTTTTTTTTTCTCTCTTTTTTTTTTATTATTTTTTTTAATATATATATAGAAGCATATATATTTGTCTTCTTTTTTTTTTTTTCTTTTTTTTTTATTTTTTCTCTTTTTTTTTCGAAGAAGAAGAAGGACCTTATAAAAAATTTCGACCGAACTCCAAGGGGTAATTTTCAAGAATCTCCACCTATTCTACCTTATACACATGGCTAAAAGAAAGAACACCTTTTCTCCGAGGCTCAAATCAAGGTTCTAAGGAATTTCAATAAAAGGGTCGGCTTGAAAGGCTCAAACGGTTCAAAGAAGGCCCAAATCATATCCCAAATCACTCACTACTCAATACTTCGTATCATAAATTTCCTAAGGTGAATCTTAAAACCGAACATAGCATGATCTAGCACAAATTAATTCCAAATTTAAAATACAAAACATTCAACAAAAGCAATGCACAAAATGTGATTCCTAGCAATAATTCGCTTCTAAGTCCTATTGAATCAAAAGCTAAACAAACATCAAATCCTTATCACATAAAACAAGCAATTTCATCCTCAAACATTGATCATCTCTCATCATCATAAATCATAGATGCATTCGACTCAAGCAAATTTTTTTTTTTTTTTTTTTTTTTTTTTATATTCCGGAAAAACGAGAAAAATAATAAAAACGAATAAAACCTAATGCATGCAAACTAAAAAAAATAAGCACAAAAACATGTTTTTCACCCCCAAACTTAAAATTTTTGTTGCCCTCAACAAAATTAGCACAAAGTTTAAGGATAGAAAA
>NW_012193806.1:1819855-1836976 GCF_000504015.1 Erythranthe guttata | reverse complement strand
AAAAAAAAAAAAAAATCCAATGCCGGAATTTGGAAAGAAAAAAAAAATATTTTGGAAGGTGCAATATTGATGAAGTTAGTATAATGTATGAAATTGACGAAAATTATATTATGAGTGATATTTCTGAACAAAAGACAAGTGGATGAGTTTATCTGTGGATCGTTTTTTTGTCTTAATATATGTGCATTTAAGTCTCTTGCCGTGGGCATATATGCAATTCGCCCCACTAAATCATTGGCATAAACAAAATGGGGCGTTTGTGAAAATGTCATTATATCGTTAGACGGTTGGAGGGTTCAACTCGGGTGTTTTCATTATTTTATTTTATTTTATAATTAAGGTCCATTACAAATAAGTCCATCATCCCATACTTATTCATAAAGAGGTTCAGACAAAAAAATTATTTTACAAAAAAGTCCATCATCCCATACTTATTCATAAGGGGTCCAAACAAAAAACTCTTCACAAAAAAGTTCACACATTATCGAGGGATGTATAAAGGACTAAAATATCCCTCACGTTTTAATATGCTGTAATTTCATCCTTTAATTTTATTTAATCTCAAATTGACTCAAAATTTCACAAAGTATTCAATTTTCACCATCCAAAACTTAATTTTGAGTAGAATTTCTTCCATCGCCACCGTTGACTGCCGGTCTCCCGTCGGTCAACGGCGTTGACTTTTTTTTTTACTTTTGTTTTTCTCCTGATTTTTTCCGTCGGTTTCCGGCATTGACTTTTTCATTTTTTTTTTTCCTTTCTCCTGATTTTTCCGCCGGTCAACGCCGGTCTCTAACATTGACTTTTTTTTTTTTTTTTTTATCTCCTAATTTTTTTTTTCTGCCATTCTCTGGCGTTAACTTTTTCAAATATTTTTTTAGAATTATTTTTTACTTCAACACCTTTGCCCCCGTTTAAACATTAATATTGTTGTGCTTGACAATCATAGTAATTATATTACTGTTTAACGCAATAATATTAACTATACATCAATTTAACACAGTAATATTAAAATGTTGCTCGTTCATAAAGGCAAACATAATAAAAAAAACCAAAAGAAGTAATATTGATATGGTTGACAGTAATATTACTGTCATCCAAAGTAATATTACTGTAACAATAATATTACTATAAAAACAATAATATTACTGCAAGCACAGTAATATTTTTGTGTTTAGAGTAATATTACAATAGTATATAGTAATATTATTACGTTAATCGGTCAACAAATCAAACAAAACAACAAAGCAAAAAAAAAATTATTGATGTGGTTGACAGTAATATTATTGTGTTTACAGTAACTTTACTGTCAACAACAATAATATAATTACGTTGACTTATCAACAAATCAAACAAAATAAAAAAATAACAAAAAATAATAATATTGTTGTGGTTGACAGTAATTGTACTGTCGGTGACAGTGCAATTACGTAAATGTACTGCAACGACATTACAATTACGTAAATGTACTATCAACCAGACAACCACAGTATAATTACTGTGAATGACAGTAATATTACGATCAACATTCAGCAGCGATCGTAAAAAAACTGATAAAAAAACCTCTAAAAAAAGTCAACGTCGGAGACCGGTGGTCAACGCCAGAAACCGGCGGCGGAAGAAAACAAACAGAAAAAAAAGGAAAAAAAAAAAACCAATGCCGGAAACAAGAGGCAAAAAAAATATTTCAAAAAACAAATAAGGTCAAAATAGAAAAAAGTCAAATTGAACTTTTGCGGTCAAAATTGATTGAATTGAAGTTACAATTATGAATTTTTTGTGGTAAAATTGATTAATCGTAGCACCGACGATCCGCCATCGGAGAAAAACTAAATGTCGAATGACAACTAATGTTGAAGTTAACTGATGCTGAGTGAGGTAATTAAACGGAGATCCGACAACCTGCTGCTGAAAAAAAAAAAAAAGAAGATATCAACCAATGTTAAAGTTAACTATTGTTAATGTTAACTGATGTTGAGTTAGCTAATCAGAGCTTCGATAACCCACCACCAGAAAAAAAAATGGAATGTCAAATGTAACTAATGTTGAAGTTAATTAATTTTGAGTTCGATAATCGAAGCGCCGACGACCTAGGCAACTGCCGCCAAAAAAAGAAAATCAGGCCAGGCCAGACAGGACCGATCTGGTGGGCGGCTGGGAGGAGATGGGGATGGTGTGGGCTTATCTCATATAGAAATATGTAGGATTATTTTGGAAATTCATGTTTTTGTGGATTTATTTGAAATGATAGTTAAATGGTGGGTTGATTTGTAGTAAACTTCACTCCATGGACCGAGCTCAAATTCACCCTAAAAAAATTCAATGTTAGACAACAAATGTTTTTTTTTTAAATGAGTACCATAAAATCAAGTGTAGATTTAAGAAAATGGTAAAATGGAAGGAAACATATTGTTGGGGCTAAATACCAACACGCAAGTGCACGTATCGCAAACAAGTAATAAAAGTGGACTCGTGAGAGTCGGATGCCGATCCCACAGGGAATACTCAAATTTTCTAATCCTAAGTACCAAATTCTAACAATTATGATTTTTATCCAGCCTACGCAAAGTTGTCAAATTTTATCAACTAAATAATTAAACTAATTATGAAAGCAATTAAACACGAGAAAATATCAATAAAGACAGACCTAGGATTTTATCTTCCCCCTATGCAAGAATTGCTCACCCAAAACCCCTCAACTATGAAATATATGATTCATGATTATTAATCCGAGACACTAATTTACTCATAATCCGCTGTCGCGTGTATTATGAGTCTATTATTCATAAATGGTTCACTATATGTCTATGCAAACAAATTATGAATAAAGCATTAACTAACAAGTCTCGTAAATGCCTACCTAAGGTGATATCTGTATGTCTACTACACCACATGCAATTGACACACTCATCCGGTGAAAACTACTCAAAGGTTCTTATACTTACCGTCTAATTATCAAAATAGCTCTGTCGAGTCAATCCCAATAATCACAGATAAAGCACATAAATTTATCAGGTTCATTCACTAACAATCATAACAAGTAGAAGAAATAATCATAAAATCATAATTGCATAATCTCAAGAAAACGGGTTCACCATCCCCACATAGGGTTCCAACAAAATCCTAGATTAAAAACTTAGCTACTCATGTTCTCTACGAAAAACATCATAAAAATATTAAAAAGAAATAGATTAAGAAAAGATAGATGAAAGAAGAATTGTGATGAAGAGTTGTCAATTCACCGTCTCCAATTCTTCGTTCTCTCGCTCCTCTCGCTCCAAGGTTGTGTCCAAAAGTCCCCTTTAGTTCGTGCTTGGTTTGCCCTTAAATAGATGCCCCAACTTGGTAGAGGAATTTAGGTTTCCTTGTGTGATTAAAAGTCCAAAATTGTCTCCAGCGTGTTTTCGCGCGGCCGCGCGAAAATCAGTGCAATTCTCACACGGCTGCGCGAGAACCGAAACCTTCTGCCCAACTTCTGCAGTTGGCACGGCCGTGCAAAAAATAGGCTAAATTTGGCACGGCCGCGCGGGCCACTTTTCAGCATATTTTTGTTTTCTTCCATTTTAGCTCGTTTTTTACCTTTTTTGGCTCGTTTCCTTGGAACTCCCAAATCGTCAAGTTGTACCTAAAATACAATAAACCACTCATTAAGCATCATTAAATCAATAAAAGTATACCAAAATCCTCGTAAGAAAGTATACATTGAGTGTAAGAATATACACTCAACACCCATCAATGGATACTTATTTATGAAGGGGTTTAGACAAAAAACTCTTTACAAAAAAATACACACAATGTCCAAAGGTTTGTAAAAGACCAAAATAGCTCCTCACATTTTAATATGCTCCGATTTCATCATTGAATTTAATTAAACCTCAGTTTGACACCAAATTTCACAAATTATTCAATTTTGAGTACAATTTCGTCCGTCGCCGCCGTTTACCGCTGGTCTCCGGCGTCGACTTTTTTTTTTCTTCTGTATTATTATTATTATTATTATTATTATTATTATTATTATTATTATTATTATTATTATTATTATTATTATTATTATTATTATTATTATTATTATTATTATTATTATTATTATTATTATTATTATTATTATTATTATTATTATTATTATTATTATTATTATTATTATTATTATTATTATTATTATTATTATTATTATTATTATTATTATTATTATTATTATTATTATTATTATTATTATTATTATTATTATTATTATTATTATTATTATTATTATTATTATTATTATTATTATTATTATTACTGTTTGGGAAAGTAATATTATTGTTTGGGACAATAATATTAGTAATACTACTATGTTAATATTAATATTAATATTATCGTCTTGGCCTGCAGTATTAATGTGTTAATATGAATACCTTCGCCCGCACGAGAGACTTATATTCCAGAAAAAAAAAAAATTGTGAAGAAAAATGAAATCAAAAAGTTGTGAAAAATGAGGTTAATATCATATTTTTATTCAAATCCGGGGTCAATGTGCAATATTGATGAAGTTAGTATAATGGATAATGGATGAAATTGATGATAATTATATTGAAGGGTATTCTAAACAAAAGACAAGTGGATGAGTTTATGTGCGAATCTTTTTTTTTGTTTGTCTTAATATATGTGCATTTAAGGCTATGTTTGATAAAATTAAGCACTGAACACTGAATGATGAATATCAATCTTAACAATTAAGAGCGGTTTCTGAATAATGAATAATGATCGTTGAACGTTTATGTTTGTTTGATAATTATATCATTGTTTCTGTTAACAGAATGATGTAATTTTACTATATTGTCATTCAAAATTGTTCAATACGATTTTACTAGTTGAATACAATAATATTTAACTAAATATTTTTCTTTATCTTGTAAATATTAGATCATATTCTTAGTATGACATAAATATATAAACAATATAAATCTCGATTTTCACCAAAATATCTCCCTCCAAAAATATTCGCCTTAATTCTACTTTGCACCCTTAAAATATACTATTTTGGCACTTTGCATCCTCGAAACAAATTAATAGCACATTTGCACCCTCAAAACACACTATATCATGCATAATGCACAGTAATATTTTTAGTGGTATTTAAAAATTATATTTTTTATTAGAAACAAATATTTTGCAAAAAAAAAAAAAAACATTCCTTCAACTATTTTGTTATCAAGTTATTTGAAAATCATATTTTCTTCCAAATATTTCTACCTAATATTTCCACCAATTACAATAAAATATCTATCAATCGAAATTTAGTGATAAAAGTTTATTCGATTTTATTTTGTAAGAAAATATATTTTTTTTTCAATTATCCGATGTGATTTTTAATTTTTGCACTTTATGTGCTCGAAATTAGGTTGGAGGTTGAAGAAAATAACAATCTAATTTGATATTTTGCAACACGGAAAAAAAAAACAATAAAAAAAATGAATTATCCTTCATTTTTTTATATCTTATTTTATAATTAGGATCCATTACAAGTAAGTCCATCATCCCATATTTATTTATAAAGGGGTCCAGACAAAAAAAACTATTTTACAAAAAAGACCATCATCCCATACTTATTCATAAAGGGGTCCAGACAGAAAACTCTTCTAAAAAAAGTTCACACATTGTCCAGAGATCTATAAATGACTAAAATATCCCCTCACGTTTTTTTTTCTCCTGATCTTTCTGCCGGTTTCCAGCATTGACTTTTTCAATTTTTTTTTCCTTTCTCCTAATTTTTCTGCCGGTCAACGCTGGTCTCTGGCGTTGATTTTTTTTTCTCTCCTAATTTTTTCCATTGTTTTCTAGCGTTGACTTTTTCAAAAAAAAAAAAAAATAGAATTATTTTTTACTTTAACACCTTTGCCCTTGTTTAAACATCAATATTGATGTGCTTGACAGTCATATTAACTATATTACTGTTTAACACAATAATATTAACTATACTACAGTTTAACATAGTAATATTGTTATATTACTTTCTATCATAGTAATATTAACACAACAAAAATCACTATTATTTTGTGATAGAGTAATATTAAATGTTGTCCATTCAATAAAGGCAAACATAATAAAAAAAAACCAAAAGAAGTAATATTACTCTCATCCAAAGTAATATTACGGCTTAATCTCACTTTGCACTCTTGAAATATACCATTTTGGCACTTTGCACCCTCAAAACATAATAAATCATTCAAAATGCACCCTAAATTGAATAATAAAGGTAATTTCATTTTTCAATGGTGTTTTTTTTCGGGGTGACGAAAAAAAAAATTGTTATTTTCTTGAACCTCCAACCTAATTTCGAGCGGACAAAGTGCGAAAAAATAAAAATTACACCGGATTATTTAAAAAAACTATATTTTCTTACAAAAAAATAAATAAAATAAGCTTTTATCTTAAATTATTCGATTGATGGATCTTTTATTTTATTTGGTTGAAAATACTAGGTAAATATATTTGGAAGAAAATATGATTTTCGGATAACTTGATAACGGAATAACTGAATGATTTTCTTTTTGCATCAAATATTTTATTTTGATAAAAAAATAGAATTTTTAAATATTTTGATGAAATGTATTTTTATTTTTACAAATTATAGTTTGAAAATGATTGATGATTAAAAAAAATATTTGACATTCCACATCCTAAAAAATATCACTAAAAATATTAAAGTATATTGTTTAGCTTTAAAAATTCATTTGGGAGTGCATTATGAATGATTTATTGTATTTTGAGGATGCAAAGAGCTATTAATTTGTTTCAAGGGTGCAAAGTGCCAAAATGGTATATTTAAAGGGCGCAAAGTGGAATTAAGCCATAATATTACTATAACAATAATAATATTACTGCAACCACCGTAATATGTTTGTGTTTACTGTAATATTACAATAGTAGATAGTAATATTATTACGTTAATCGGTCAACAAATCAAACAAAACAACAAAGCAAAAAGTAAAAATAAAAAATAGTATTAATGTGGTTAACAGTAATATTATTGTGTTTACAGTAATTTTACTGTCAACAACAGTAATATAATTAGGTTGACTTATCACCAAATGAAACAAAATAATAAAATACCAAAAAATAATAATATTGTTGTGGTTGACATTAATTATACTGTCGGTGAAAGTACAATTACGGAACTAGCAACCCCAGTATAAATACTGTGAATGACAATAATATTACGGTCAACATTTGGCAGCGATCGTAAAAAAAAGGATTAAAAAAAAAACCACAAAAAAAAAGTCAACGTCGGAAACCGGCGAAGGAAAAAAACAGACAGGAGAAAAAAGAAAGGCATTGCCGGAAATCGGTGGCAAAAAAATATTTCAAAAACAAAAAAGGTTAAAATAGAAAAAAAATCAAAACGAATTTTTGTGGTCAAAATTGATTAAATTGAAGTTACAATTATGATTTTTTGTGGTAAAATTGATTAATCGTAGCTCCGACGATCCGCTATCGGAGAAAAAATAAATGTGAATGACAACTAAAGTTGAAGTTAACTAATGCTTAGTGAGGTAATTAAACGGAGATCCGACAACCTGCCGCTGAAAAAAGAAAAAAAAAAAGATGTCAACCAATGTTAAAGTTAACTATTGTTAATATTAACTAATGTCGAGTCAGCTAATCAGAGATTCGATGACCCACCACCGGAAAAAAAAATTAAAAGAAGAAAAAATGGAATGTCAAATGTTAAATAATGTTGAAGTTAATTAATGTTGAGTTAGATAATCAAAGCTCCGACGACCTAGGCCACT
Organism: Erythranthe guttata; assembly: GCF_000504015.1. The sequence continues at coordinate 1,829,204 of NW_012193806.1, read as the reverse complement.
GCCGCCAAAAACAAAAATCAGGCCGGGCCAGAGAGGACTGATCTGGTGGGCGGCTGGGAGGGGATGGTTATGGGTTGGGCTTATTTCAAATAGAAATATGTAGGGTTATTTTCGAAATTCATGTTTTTGTGGGTTTATTTGAAATGATAGTTAAATGGTGGGTTGATTTGTAGTAAACTTCACTCCATGGACCGAACTCAAATTCACCCTAAAAATGGAAAAATGGAAGGAAACATATTGATCCGAATTTTGATTCTTACACAAAGTATCCCACAATAAAAGGTTCCAAATATTTTATTTAAATAAACTTAAAAAATATGTTTATATTCTCAAATCTTGGTATATGGCCAACTCAGTAGTTAGTATGCATAATTTTCATTTGAATAGTTTAAATAACGCAAGTAAATCAAATCATACAATGTCATGCAAACTGAATTTAGAAACAGAATATTATATATTTTAATTCATAATCCCCAATGTTTGAACATGGTAAGAGATATGGAAAAAAAAGATGTATATAAACATACATATTAGTTGCTAAGATATTATATAGTACACAGATTAGAAGAAATGTTGAAAAGGGGCAAGAAGAGGGATGCCAGCAAGGGAAAGTCCGAAGGCGACGAACGTCCGAAGAAGATCACTTTGAATGCCGGGAATGAGTGGGAAAAGAATGTGATTTGCGAGCTGTCGAAGAAGCGGAAAGTGTTGGTGAGGAACTGGGATGGGAAGGCAGTGATGGATATTAGGGAGTTCTATTTGGAAGACGGAAAGGAATATCCTACCGGAAATGGTTTATCATTTTTCATGGATCAGTGGAAAATCCTTAGAGATCATGTCGATGAAATTGATAAGTTGATGATGCTTCATGGTGGCGACAACGACCAAATAATAGAACCTCGTTAGGATCGGATGTGTTTTTGTGTTTTTTTCCTCGGAAAGGAATGAATTTTATTCTTCTCCTTTAATTAATATCCGAATAATAACTTCCCATGCTTTTTGATAGTTTTGTTTGGCTTGCTCAGATTCCATGTTCGCACCTACATTTAATATTAATAAGTACGTGATTTCTCATGGTCATTTTTTATTGCTTCCGCAGTCACAAAATGTGTATTGTGTACATCATAAAGTTGGTTTAAAACTTTAAATAAACTTACACAAGCAATTACACCTCATTGACCTTAGCTAATCTGATTTTCACGGGAAACAATAAAGCAAAATATATTTCATGTTACAACAATCTTCTTAACAACATCATTTCTGTTTTCCCCTGTCTTTTTATTATCATGGATGAAGATTAAAAAGGAAAGAGAAAATAAAAAAACTACGTCCGAAGTGATGAAATTGAATCTATATAAGAAAATTTAAATTTAAAGAGCTAATTGCACATACCACCCTTGTGTTATCTCTAATTCGCAAATTCCCCCTATGAAAAAAAACTCACCAACACCCCCTTGTGTTAACAAAGTCAGGGCATCGAGACCCCTGGAGGCAAATCGTGTCACTCACTTGCGGGTTGTGCGATTTTTGATGGCATTTCTAGGGTGAAATGTCATAAATACCCCTTTATAAAATAAAAAATATTCTTGTTGGTTAAATTATGAATAACCTAAACTTGTAGGACCAAATTGTAATTTCCTGAAGCAAAATAATAATGTGAATATGGAATTCATCTTTCTTTAGCCCGAAAATATTCTTCGTAGAATATTTTCTTCCGTATTCGATTCGAGAGTTTGAGACACAAAATAACGTTCGTTGTACTCGAGATTTTGAGTGCTCATATGCCGAGTTAGCCGTTGTATCTTGGGAGACCATTGTCAAATAACCGTAAGCACCGTAGCGGTGCAATATCGTCTTAAGGAAAGAGTTTTCTCGCCTCGGCTAATCTTTTCGTATTTTCACTAATTAATTTGTTCGACCATTTTACTAAATTCACTACCCGTTTTATATACCAGGAACAACAAAATATTCTTGTTGGTTAAATTATAACGTAAACTTGTAGGACCAAATTGTAATTTCCTGAAGCAAAATTATAATGTGAAAACTTTAATAAATAAATCATTTAAAAGAAAAGAAAAAAAAAAGAAAAGAGAGGAAAGGTCATCGTTTTCCCAACCCGGTTCCTTCGACCCTACACCCGGTGAAAAAAACCGGGTGGGTTTTCTGCTGCCACGTGTCTTTTTTTTTTTTTTTTTAAAACTCCTAAAGATAAATCCTAGCTGGGAATATATTATAAAATACAAAAAAAGAGACACGTGACAGCAGAAGACCCACCCGGTGTTTTTCACCGGGTGTAGGGTCGAACAAATCCCCCAACCCCAGCAAGAAAACAATAAGTTCAGCACCACCACCTCCTCTTCCCCATACCAGACCCGAATCTGCACAATCCGAGGCTAACCCTGTGCCAATTACAGAAACGCCTATCGACAACATGTCCAAGCGATTTCTCTCGACGGCGGATACGTTGATAACGGCCGAACCTAAAGGCCCAGAAATTGCCTTTGATCCGTTTCTCTTCGCTTGCTGAGCCTATTTGCCGAAACACCGTCGAAATAGGAGACTGGCGGCAGGTTGAGGCCCCGTAAAGTTTATTGATGATCCGATGGAAACTAAAGTTCAAAGATGTTGTGGGCGGCGGATCTGGAGAAGATGGTGATGGTGGTGAAGGAGGGGTGAGATGGTGGTGAGCACGACGGATCAGAAGCGGCGATCGGATGGAGAAATGGCGGATGAGTGCTGTGACTGTGAGTTGGGTGGGTGGGCAGGGAAGGCTTTTGCTTGTTTTTTATTTATTATTTTTTTTATATGAATGTAAAATAAAAAAAATGGAACACATTTAAAAACTTTTAATGTTACAATATATATTTCATTCTGGTTTTAAATATATTTTTAAATTTTACAAATAAAAAAATATATAATATCTATAAAATTATAATATACTTTATTAATTGCTCAAAAACCCCCTAAGTGTATTTTTATCTCTTTATCTTCAGTCAAAGCCTAAAATCATAAAGGGTGCAGTGTGATTTGAAAATGTTAATATAAGGGGGTGTATTTGCCAATTGAAAATAACACAAGTGCAGCATTTGCAATAAACTCTAAATTTAAAACCCAACATACTTTCTCAACTTCTGTTGAAAAAACTTGGTTTCAATCTAGAGAAAACACTTGATTGCACAGAACCCCTTGTGAAATCTCGAATTGTCGAAAAAGTCATTGTGTTAAAAATATTAATAAAAAAATTAATAATATTGTTTTTTCAAAGCACACTGCCCCTTATATCGTAGGGGTTTTTGTGCATAAGTCCCTAACCAACCATATTTATCATTCTAGGTTCAGTGCTATATTTCTTTTGCCAATAAGCACATCCCTTTAATATGTATTATAAATAAAGGGATTGTTTTAGAGACCCCCCCTCATTTCGAAAATATATATAGCTAACTACCAATCTACCATGTTGTTTTCACCCTAGCGCAAACCCTCTCCATTTGGATAATAATTTGACATACCCCCCTAGCCCACCCTCAAGTAGCCAGAATACCCTTTTAAATCAGTTTTAAACCCTAGCCCAACCCATATCAGTGTTTATCTTCCTCTCTCAATTCCTAGATCCAAATCCCGCCCTCTGTCTCTAACCGGCGATTTTGCTTCTCGGAGTCGTAACTCTCTCTCCGGTGGTTGAAATTCGATGGTTCAACTATCGTTGGATTCCTCTCGTCGAGCTCTTTCTTTTGGTTGGTATTTCATTCAGTTTGGAGTGCTAGATCTGTTTCGGCATTTTTTTAGTCGACGTATTTCGACGACGGTGTTCTTACAAGAGGTGTAATTTGTTTTTCGTCAGTCAGAATTTGACAGGATACTCACCGTTGGATTCCTCTCCTCGGGAACTATATTTTGATGTCAATATCATTCATTTTTATATTTTCAGATCTATTTCTATATTTTTATATTTTATTTTATTTTTTATTTTCATTTTTATATTTTCAGATTTATTTCTCTAGATCTCTTAGTGTTTGTTGTTTTTTGAGGATGTTTCTTTATTTTTTGTTCATTTGCACTAAAATATTTTTTTTTTGATTTTGCAATTGCAGCTTAATGAAGACCATTGATCCTTTCTTTGAAGGTGTCCAAATTTTTGTTTGAAGTTACATCTGCTTTGTTCAACAGACTGTATGCATTATTGTACATTACTATACATTACTATAATAACATGTAGTTACATATGCATATATTTGTGTATTTTTTATTTGTATTTTATTGGTATTGAGGTGATTTATAATATAAATACTGAAATTTGTAAATTTTTGTTGTTGGAGTTTATAAATTTCTTTTGTATAAGCCAGTATTCGTGTTTGTGTGTGTATAATTGATCGACTAAAAATATGGGCTAAAAAAAAACATAACTACGCATTACTATATTTACTACAGTTACATGTAGTTATTTTCAATACAGTAAACAAATTGATTTGAAAATTAAAAAAAAAAATTAATATTTAAAAAATTAAAAAACTTAATTTAAAAATATATATATATATATATATATATATATATATATATATATATATATATATATATATATATATATATGTTTATTAAAAAAAATATAATAATAAAAAATAAATCAGCGAAAATGATAAATGCAGGACCATAAATGCTAAATGCAGATTGGCCGAAAATTGCATATAAGGATAGTATAGTACTTTCGCTTCTCTAGGGGGTATGTCAAAGCATAATTTCGGCTTGAGTTTATCCCTAGTTTATTTGGTGGCCAAGGTGTTATGTAAAATAACCCCTATAAATAAAGGAAAAGTTAATGTATATGACAAAATTACCCCAGCCCTTTACACACAATTTTTAATTGTAACCCCATTTTAATCAATTTTGACCCCAAAAATCCAATTTTGACTTTCTTTTTCAGAAATTATTTTTTTGCCGCCGGTTTCTGGCGGTGACTTTTTTTTTTTGCCGGTTTCCGGCGTTGACTTTTCAAAAAAAATTTCCTTTTTTTTTTTTTTTTTTCCCAAATTTCACTAGCAATAATTATACTGTCACTAACAGTAAATTAACGTAATTATACTATCACTGACAATACATTAACATTATTGGACTGCCGTTGACAATACATTTATATAATTGTAATGTCGTTGACAGTACAACCAACGACAATATTATTATTATTATTTTTTATTATTTTTTTTTTAATATTGTTTGATTTTTTGATAAGTCGATGTAATTATATTACTGTTGTTGATAGTATAATAACTGTAAACACAACAATATTACTGTCAACCACGTCAATATTTTTTTTTTCTTTCGTTTTTTGTTTTGTTTGAGTTATTGACGGTGTAACGTAATAAAATTATTTTCTATTATTGTAATATTACTGTAAACAGAATAATATTATTGTGGTTGACGGTAACATTACTGTTGTTACAGTAATATTACTGTCAACCACAATAATATTAATTTTTGTGGCTTTTTATTACTTCTGTTGAACGGTCAACATATTAATATTACTCTATTAAACAATAATAATGACTTTTGTTGTGTTAATATTATTGTGCTAGAGATTAATATAACAATATTAATGTGTTAAACTGTAGTATAGTTTATTTTACTGTGTTTAACAATAATATTGTTCATATTATTGTCAACCACAACAATATTGCTTTTTAAACATGGGCAAAAAATCGAAAAAGTCAACGCCGGAAATTGGTGGCGGAAAAATCAGGAAGGAAAAAAAAAGTCAACAACGGTGACGGACGAAATTGTCTACAAAATTGTGTTTTGGGTCAAAATTGAATAATTTGTGAAATTTGGGGCCAAATTGAGGTTAGATAATATTGAATGATGAAATTGGAGCATATAAAGTGTGAGGGGCTACTTTAGTCTTTTACAAACATTTGGACCATGTGTGGACATTTTTATAAAAGAGTTTATTATCTGGACCCTTTATGAATAAATACTCATTGGTGAGCTTATTTGTAAAGTGCCCTATATCATATTTGGTTGTTGACTTAGATAAAAAGACAAAATTACGGGTAAACTGCATAGAACCTCCATGTGTTATGGAAAACCTACACAAACCCCCCTATGTTATTTTTATTGCATAGAATCCATGTGTTTTATGTTATCTTACATGAAATCCCATATCCCGTCAACAATTAACACCGTTAACTATTGAAGGGATTTAATGAAAGTTTTTCATAAGACAAGATGGGTTGCTAAATACATGGGATCTATTGATTGGATAGTTTATTTGATTTTTATGTTCTTGTGTAATTGATTTTGTACCTTTTTTCAGTTTTTTCGTGTTGTGCTAGGAAGCATTGAATGTTACAGGCGTAAATTTCGATCATTAGCCTCAATTCTTTTCAGAGTTGTTGATTCGTCCATTAGCTTTGGTGCTCTTATTTGGACAAATATGAGAATAAGAGTAGGTGTTACAAGTGCCACTGTAACATCTTTCCGAGAAACTATAAGCATTAATAAATTAATCTAAACATTATATTACGCTTGGAAAAGAGTTGTCTATGAATTTGCATTTTGTAAAATTGCAAAACAGTTGTACAGAAGAACAAATTTCTTGTTTGCTGCAGAGCAGTCTAAGCTCTTGAAGCTCATGCTGGATCTGTGACTTTCTCCAGATTGTACGTATTCTTATATTTACTTTCTCTAAATTTTGTCTCTATGGACTTCAAAGGAATGAAATCTTCACTGCCATTTTTTCATATATATCTCTGATGAAGCTAAAATATAGCTCACCTAAGGGGTATGGAAAAATGAGTTGGGAGAGCAAAGCGGATCAGTAGCTTGACAACTCGATGATCCTGAGGTCCCTACAAAATAAGCACACGTGAACTAAGCCGGGGGTTGATCCGGCGGAAACCCCTCCGACGCTCAAGTCAGATGTACGGACCGTAGAGAGAATAGAGAGAATAAACTCGTGGTGGATTATCAATAATGAGAACGTACCTTTACAAATGAATAAAACTTCTATTTATATGTCGTTGATTGAGTTGAGCTTATTTTGTTGGGCCCAAGCCTTACTTTGAAGGTGCTTGGGTTTTCGTGTAATGGGCCCGAATACTTTCGTGTATTGGGCCTAATTATTAAATAAATTGGGGTCCATTGGGTCGGCCCAATTAGGTATATCATTAAGCCCCCCAACTCTCGATTCGAGACGGAGACTTGTGTAGAGGGACCCGGGTCGTGTCGAGAGTTAATTGCGTCGTGGAGTGAATTGTTTCCGTTGGTGGTGAATTAATTCCTTAATTTGAATAAGGAATAATTGTATTTATTTGGCAGCGAGGTATATATTTAAGGGTTTTAAATAATATACCAGGGGCCAAATAAATATACTCCTTTTGTGGTGGAAAGAATTTACTTCAACTCTTGCGTAATAGATATGGGTATGTATCTTTAACCTTAGGTCTTCTTCTGCTTTCTGTTCTTTTATTTTATATCGGTAGAGTAGAAATTTTTTGTTGCTTGATTATTTCTTCGGAGAAAAATTTTATCTCATGTCGAACTCGGGTAATTCGAAATCTTTACGAATTAAACTTCGAGATCCGGTGGAAGGGGGTAAGAAAACTTTTGGTACGGTGAGTATGGAACGCGAGAAACTTGTACCATTGGGTGTAGAAATTGGATCTGCAGCAGGAAATTCACGAGTATCAAATAACAGGGGGTTTGTAGCAAGCTTGGCTTCGGGCGTTGGCTCGAGCCAAGCTGCCGGGCGGATGTGTGTGAGAGGGGGCGCGCACTCCCAGGCGGGTGGGAAGCCGAGTGAAGCCACGGAGCCGGCGGCTTGCACCCGGATCGAGGAGGAGAGAGGTAGGGTTGGCCGGCCAGGTGGGCCAGCAGCTTTGGTGGGACGCGCGTCGGGCACGCCTCCCGATAGACGCACGCGCGCGTCGGTGGAGGAGAGAGAAAGAGGGGCGCGCGCGTCGGTTGGCGAGTTGGAGGGACGCGCGCGCACCATTGGTCCACTTGGCGGCGGTGGGCGCGTGATTGGGGGCGGTTTGCAGAGACGCGCGCGCGCGTCTGGTGGGTTGGGTGAAGGGGACGCGCGCGCGGGGGCCAATGGGAGTGCTGCACGTGGTGCTGGGCAGGCTGGTGACGCGCGCGCGCGTGGATCTGCCCCTTTTGGGGCCACGCGCGCGCGTGAGGGCGCGTTACAGCCCGGTTCTGAGCCCGATTCGGGCGAAATTGACGGGCAATTATCCGGGGGTGCTGATTCGCGTGGTGTTTTAAACGGTGGAAGTTTTGGTCGGCGAGAAATCATTGAATCGTGGAGTGACGATGTAGAAGTGCGTAACAATATTAATGTTTGCCCTACTGTTGATGAAGTGGGTTCTAGTAGACGTCATTATATGCGTCAAGTCGTGGATTTTGGGAGTGATAGCGATGATTCGAATGAAGCTCCTTTGGCGAGTGAACATCCGGTGTCAAGTAGTGAAGTTGAGCCGATGGTCGAGGAGGAGGAGGAAGATGATATTCCGCCGGGTGATGTTGAGGTTGATAGTAGAAGGCAAAAGAAAAAGAAGCTAATTAATTTGGACTTAGTTGATTTTGACAGTGTATTGACTGAAGAGCAGTTGCATTCTATTCGTCGTTTATCTGGAGCGCCGAGTAATGTGGAGTTGTTGTTGCCTAGGAAGGGCGATCGCTTGTATTCGCCACCCGATGGGTTTCATACGGTATTTTTGGGGTACTTGATGTGCACATCTCAGATTACACCGCATCCTACCTTGTTGAAGGTTTGCGAGGAATTCAAGATTGGGTACAGTCAGCTAACGCCCACTGCTGTTCTGATGTTCCAGGCATTTCATTTTAGGGTGGTTCGAGTAGGTCTGCCTGTGTCTGTGAGTTTATTCAAGGCGTTATTTACGTTACATCGGCCCACTAAGATGCCTTTCTTTTGCTTTCATCCTCGCGATCATTACCAATTCGTGAAGAGTGTGAAGCTATCTTTGGGGAAATGGAAGACCTATTTCTTTTACGTGAGGGCTCCCACTTTTGACGTTCCCGTAGTTTGGAATCCTACGTGTGAGAGTTTCGCGATAACTGCAAATATGGCGAAGAGGATTGAGGAATCTGGGTTGTGCGATGTGGAATTTGATCCGAGGAGTTTGATACCGACGGTGGAGGGTCAGCATCGTATATCCTTTTGTTGCTTTGAATTGTTTTTTTGTTTTGTTTTTTTTTTTTTTTTTTTTTTTTTTTTTTTTTTTTTTTGTAGTTCTTTGGTCATGTATACCTCATGTTTTTTATGTGTTTGTTATCTTTTGTAGATGGTGGTATCACGTTTGCGGCACTTCGAGCGAAGGCGAATGGGACGTCGAAA